>PVLC010010358.1:0-50669 GCA_004027655.1 Graphiurus murinus | reverse complement strand
TATTTGCTGTGGCCAGAAATATGTGGATAAATGTGTATTCCTTGCAGGTGGAAGCTCTAACAGTCTATGTATGATTCACCATTCTCTTTCATATACATTCATTCAAATGAATTCAAAATTCATTAATTCATTCTCTCTTCTCTTTCTCTCTCTCTCTCTCTCTATCTCTATCTCCCTCTCTCTCTCTCCCTCTCTCTTTCTCCTCTAACATGGAGAACAATAACATATAATGGTGCTATTTTATCACTTGAGTTCTTTGAAATGATTACAATGACCTGAGCTCCCTTCTGAATACACAGGAGCCATGGATTGCACACAAATTTTTCATGAGATTTATGCCACTGATCTTTGGGATGGTTTGCTATCACTGACATGTCCAAGCTATCCTGACTGTGCCTGGGCCACCAGGTTTTAGAAACACTCTGATCTGAATTATGATCTGTCCAGGTAAGGTGAGGTGCAGGTTAAAAAAAAAAAACCGCAAATGTCACAGGAGAGTGGGTAGAGAAGGGATAACAAAAGGTAATAATAAAAAGCAAGTTGAAATTCTTCCCATCTAGCAGCAAATAAAAATGGGAGTTCAGCTTCCAGAGTCCCAAATTTTATATGACTTTCCCCAAAATGACCACTCTTGATAAGGGTTAATCCAAGTTTATTATAAAATCATTTGAAGTTTCAAGCTAGTCAAAGCAATTGAATTACACAAGTTGCATACCGATGCAAGCAACAACATATACATATACATCACCATTTCATCACTTATACAATCCAACAAGTATGATGAGAACAAAACATATTTATTCACATAATGAAGAAAAATACATTTCATCTATTATTAAAATGTGTCAGTAACAAGTTGAAGTTCAACGTTATGCACCACCAGGTGATAAATTCTTCTGACACTCATATCAGGGGCACGAAATTGTGCATTCCCTCCTGTACATTCTGGCTCCGATCAGTTCATTGGAGCAGTGGTGGTACAGGTGAATCTGGCAAGAGTTTTCACAAAAAGCAAACTCTGTATATTTAACAATGCTCTTATTTAGATTCTAAATTCAAATTAGACACAAAACTAAAGCAGGTTGCTCTTTTTTATGTCTGAAAGTGAGCAAACAAGACCATTTATCACATAACATAGATACATCTACATGTGTACGCTTTTAGGAATTTTTCATATTAGCCATGCAAATAATTAGAAGCAACTTTCCATTTCTATTAAAAAAATTAAAGGGCATATTTCTATGTTCTAATTAAATCCTTCAGTAAAAAGTCTGATGTTTTTGATGAACCCACAGCTAATTATGAGTTAGTGTTCTTTGTATTCATAATCATAAAAGCCCATATATATTTTATCTAATTTTTTTTAAATTCACAAACATTAAGAGTCTAACATGTTCAGCATTTGCCTAAGACAGCATAATTCTCCAAAGATCATGTGCTCAAATAGTACATGAAAATGCATGGATACTACTCACAAAGAAAAATTTAGTTACTTTAAAGGTCTATTTGTGAATTTTAAAATGCAGCTTAAACATTTAAATTGGTGAAACTCTTGAAACCATTTGTGCTATTTAATTCTCAAAACCAGAACAAATATACTTCCACTTGAAGGTACAATGAAACGTTATTGGTGGATGTTCCTATACAGTCAATTGCCCAATTATATGGAGCATGTATAATAACAGAAACGAAATTCTGAAGTTCGAATGCACACTGTTGTAACTGATTTCTTTAATTTTGTTTTCCTTGGAAGAAAAGTTTAAATCAATGCAAACACATACTCTTTTGCTGATTTTTTTTCAATTTTTGATGTCTATATCATGGGTTTAATACCATCTTAAGACCAATTAGCTTACCCTAAAGCTATGTTGATATAATATAGATAACCCTTCTAGAACATGCAGTGACTCCTCTGTCATGCCCCAAAGCCTTGCATCCCACACATATGTGGTCATGTCATAAGATCTTCTCGATGCAGGCACACATAGCCAGTGTGGCATGGTGGAAACAGACCAACGATTCTGCCATTTATTAGAAGACTAATAGAGAAGAGGCTTGAGGTTCTGAGTAAGAGTTCCTTTTCACATGTCTCTCCCCAGTCGAAATACAGGGAAATGTTCACTGCCCGTTTTACCCAAAATGATACAAAAGGATGGACATTTGATTCCTTGTGTCTCAGTTCCCAGGACACCAGCACTCTTAAATAACTGCAGGAAATAAATATGTGCTGTGAAAGCAAATGAAACTATCTAAAAGTTCTTTGTGGCTTTAGGTGTTCTTGAAACACATGAGAACATTCATGCAATGTAACAGCAATCATGAATTGCAATGGCTTTTTAAAAAACATGCATTGTATACACACACATACATGCACAGACATATGCATACACACACATATATATGTGTGTCTATATATATTATATATATATACATGCACACACCACAATAATCAATGTGTAACTGCGCATTTAAATTAAAATGTGCAAACACTGCAATTCCAAGTCCAATTTGCATGAAGAAATTCTTGTCTGTAATTCAATTTGGCAAGTATTTATCTAGTATCTATTATGTGCTATATATATGAGAATAAACTAAATTTATGAGATTAATCATTGGTTGCCTTTAAATCTTAACTTCTTTTAATTTATTCATGAGAATTTGCCAAAATTCACAAAAGTTAATTACTTCCAATGTAAATAATCAATCAGAAGCATAAATTTATGAACATAATAATTTAACTCTAATTGAATTCAAAGATTTTTTAGGGAGTCTAAAATTAGTGTCACAAAGAAAATTAATTTTTAAATGTACCCAAATTAATGAAAGCAAAAATTTGTTTCCAGAAATCCACTTTTTTATTACAAAGCAGAGCTACCTTCCCTATTCTTTGATGGACCTACAACATTTTAAATAAGTACAATAATTCTTTGTGTTTAACTATACAGATAACCAAAGGAAAAGTCTGAATTATTATTGGAAAATTTGAGTAGATTATTATCCCTTTATCTCTGGTTATTTAAGTGATCCTCAAATGCCTGGCTAACTTCCAATCCTATCCCTCAATACAGGTAGCACTGGCTTTACAAGACACCTTCTTACAGATTTAGTAAGCCTGCTACCAATAGATTTCACTAATATCCATGTGTGTAAATTTGTGTGCACATGTATATATTTAAAGCAGAAACACACTAGCTGAAGAGAGTGTTTTAATATCATTATCTTTTATTTTTTAGCACAGAAATGATGGCATATAATTGGGGTGTATGTTGATAGCCTTATCTACAGTAGTGCTTTTTAGGAACTGTTATCATGCAAGTTTCCTGTATCTGTGCTAAGTTAGTCTTTGTTTTCTCTACAAATTATTGTATATTAATGCACTAAAATTTCAGAAAGATTATTTTAAAATTGAAAATCTATGACTTGCCAAATAAAACCCTTCAAACTACAAATGACCTTTATAATAATAAATGCAAGTGGTCATATTTGTCAAATATGATAAGAATTGGCTCATTCTAAATAGGCACACAAGATCTTACAAGCTGTCAGCCAGACCAGGCCTACGTAATGTTGTTACAAGTCACAGTGAATCGGAGGTGTCATGGTCATGCATATATTGATTAAGGATTCATAATGACTGGCAAAACAGACCAGACAAAAATTTGGGGGTGCTCTATTTCATCGAGTCTAGTCTATAAGGAAAAGCTGCAGAGCAGTGATTCCAAAATAGGTATTTCACTGTGCAGGTAGCACAAGGTATTCTCCGGCATAGAGGCCAATGCATTTAGCCTCAACAGATTCCTTTATTCCAAAAGTATGAATCATATAAATAAGCACAAAGTTGTTTTCTATCTGACTCCCATAGCATTATTTCATTCTACCTCCAGCTGACAAAAACAAGCGAAAATGTGCCATGGTACAGCTAATTTAACAAATTTCAAAAGCTGACCCTGACAAAAGTACCCCCGACTACATGCTGAGGTCTGAATTTTCCAGTTAGGTTACATTATTTATATAATTAACTGAAATATTGCCAAATGTTTCTCGATTTTGTTCTAGCCCTACCCTGACTTACTACCCTACTAAACTAGGTGCTTGCTGATTTATTTTCTCTGCAACTGGTGACTCAGAAATAGCAGCAACCTTTAAGGAATTTTTAATAGAGCTAAGTTCCCAAATATTTAGGCTGATAACTTGCACTCCACAGCAGCGTCTGGCAAGCTTGTAGAGATTCTTAAGGACGGCCTTCCGGAGAAGAATATATACCCAGGGATCTAAGATTTGATTCCAGGTTGCCATTCGGAGAGCAAAAAGTGTTGTTTCACAGGTCTCCAGAGAATTTCCATTTATTCCAATGTTGGCCATGGTTACCTAGAAAACAAGCAAAACAGGGAAATCAATTGATTACAGGCATTTTTTTCATTCAGTCTTAGATTTTTTTAAGTTTAATTAGCTATTCTGCATTGCATTTATTCCACTTTCCACAAAGTGAGGTGATGCAAAATACCGAAAAAATAAATGAAGGGTAACAGAATCACTGGTACAAGCATTTGAATTCAAATTGACACCAAAACCACAGAGATGATGCCTTCTATGGTAAGTCAGATGTTCACAGATAAGATGACTCAAAGGAGAACCAACATTAATTATCAATAACTAGCCTTCTTCTATTTCTGGGAGTAATAATCTCAAGGGCAACACACATTTATATATTTCAACAAAAAAATAAAATGTATTTAAGTAAACTATAGATAAGCTAACAAATACTTTAAAACAAATTTATAATACTTAATATCGATTTGTACATGGTATCTAACATTGTTCAGAAGTGTTTAAGAATTTTCTGCATAGTAACTGCAATGATACTAATGTCTTCAGTTTTATATTCTTTTCTGCATCTCTCTCCCTAACCTTAACTTGCAAAATATTCCCAGAAGTATGCAATAGAACTTTCTAAGGGCTTCATGGAAATGAGTTCACCTCCTCTATTTCACTAGTGTGGCTTAATAATAATGATGTATGTTTTGGTCCCCTGAGCATTCGTGATTGTGAGACCATTTTGTGAAACCGGCTCCATAAATGGTCCCAGCTACATAGAAGTATGAAAATCACTGATTACAGCTTTGACTTCCAGAAAACACACGCACGCACGCACGCATACACACAGTTGAAGAACAGACAAACAAGAGGGCTTTGTAAAAAAAATCTTGGCTATAAAAACAAGAAGTCAATGAACAACAGGTGAAACTGATAATTAAATGATGTTTGGACCATTGTGCCATGAGGATTAAGAGATGATATAACAAAACCTAAAATTCCAAGTGAAAAGAATATCAAGACTACTGTCAGAAAGAAGCATATTTATTTATACTGCTGATATTGGTGGCTGGAGGATAAATGGCCTTTATCAAAACATTTATTGCCTATACAAGGAAATACAAATTCCTCAAGGGACACCTTGAAGATACATTGGAAACACCATCTCTATCATCTCATTTTCACTGCAAACACCCTATATCCTAACTACTGGTGAAGGCCTCACTTGTTCCATGTGCTTTCTGAGCTTCAGTTTGTGTTACTCCCTTTGTTTTGAACTCCTATTCACCCTTTCTCTGACTAACAAACTCTTATCCAGCCTTCAAGTCCCACCTCCATGTAACTTTCCCCATGTTCATCAAGATGAATTAGAAGTTTCTTCTTCCTCTATTCTTCCACAGCACACTAACCAGGCCCAGTTACAGCACTTAAAACAAGGCATAATAATTATGCATATATCACAATATCAATGAGTACCTTTTGTTTTTCTATCTCTAATACCCAGTACAGAGCTAACACTTAAAATGTACTCAGTAAGTGTTAGGATGAATTCAATTGTTATTCTTATTCCTTGAGGCTATTACTAGAAGCACAACAACTAATTATCAGAGGAATCTCTGACTATCCATCACAAGGGTCTAGTATTTTGAGTCACTAAATATTTCTAAAAGTTTTAATGAATCAGAATCCACCAGTGAAGAATTCTAGGATGGTTTATTGGCACTTAAAAAAAAATTGATCTTGTAGTCCATGCAGATCCTTTGGGAAACAGTTCTTTTCCCAGGGTAATAATACATCAAACTCTAGGCCTAAATGTTCTGTAGCTAAATAAAATTAAAATAAAAACAGAATTTCCTGCATGATAGTACCTAGGTCAGATATAAACTCTTGTATCACTGTATCCCCGAATTATGTAATAGAACTAAAGAAATGCACCTACCTATATAGTCCCTCATCTTGGAAGAAAGCAGGGCTAAGATTCGCCACGCTGGATTAAGATATTTTTGTTCACTCACTAAATATTTGTTGATTATACGTGCCAGGAAATTTGCTAGACAAGCACACTGTATGTTCAATGATGAACAAAGCAGACACTAGGGAACTTGTAATCTATTTGCTAGACTTTTTTTGATTCGAGGATGAATGAAGAAATATTTCTCTCACCTCACAAGTATTAAATGTATGCATTTTCTATTAATGACTAGCCAGCCAAGACACTGTTCTGTGTATGTGTGTGTGGCAAGGAAGAGCATAATCACAAGGGATAGCTGGCCATGCTCTAGAGATATCCAAATTTAAAGTTCCTTAGTTATCTGGCATGCACTCTTTTCTGACTCTCCTTTCTCCCCTGCAAACAGTAGTGTGGCCACCAGCTGTGAAAAGACATTGAGTCCCCTACCAAAGGAGCCCAGAGCCCAGGCTTCTCTCCAGAACACCTGGGCAATGACCAAGAATTCCTAATCCCTCCCTCCCTCCTTTACCTGCGAGCAGCAGCCATAAAGAGGTTGTTCCAGAGCTTGTCTTGGGAGAAAGACTAATTATTTAGCTACCAATAAAACTGAATGTAAAGCACTTCTGTAAAATAATGTCTTTAATATATTATTGATAACCGTATATTATTGGTAATTTGGGAAACCTAAATATCCAACCAAAGATAAATTATGGTAATTCCACATTATGAAAATTTATGTAGAAGTTTATGTTTGTGATTCAATGTAAACTTTTCACAATGAAAATCACCAAATTATATTTATTGTATGATTACAGTTTTGAAAAACCAAATGCTATTTTGTGCAGAGGAGAAAAAAGGAGACCAGAGTATGTATTAATGTTTTCATTGATTAGCTAGTAGAAGTACAAAGGATTTTGATTTTTCTCCTTTGGTTTATGTCTAGATTACCAATTTTTTAGATAAATTATGTCATGTTTACAAGTTGCACTTTCTTCCCCCAAAGTAATTTGTGGAAATATACTCTTTTACCAAACAAATGGAACTTGTGTGAATTAGTCATGCATGCCTATGCATACATGAGCGAAGTGGTACTGAAGGTGTCACAGAATTGCCTGAAAAACTCAGCTCTGATAAATCTGACAGGAGCTGTGTAAGAACTGAGGTCAGGATGAGGAATGTCTGCAAGCAGGGCAGATGAACACAGTGTGTAGTCATTTTCCCTGGACCCTGTTGACAGTTGCTTTGCAAATCTTGAGAGCATTCTTCTCTGACGGCCCACCCAGACTTGCATACCAGACGGTTGTGTGCAAATTCTCATCAAACACACATAGCCTTTCATTTCATTCCCAAGAGCTCCAGCACATGGAACTAGAAGAATATATATTACTTTCTAAAATATCTTCTAAGGGCCTTGGCATGTTTCAGTTGTTCATCTTTATTAATGACTAGGATTCTGAGAAATGGACAGGACCAAGTATGTGGATAGTCCATGAAAAAAAAATTAACCTAAGATCTCTGAAACACTCAATACTAAGAAAGAAACAATTAAGTAAAAGAAATGAATAAGGAAGAAAGTTTGTATGCATCAGATTTCAATGACCAATTATATCAACTATTAAGTTCAAAATTAATCAATCTATCATGCTACTACATTCATAGATAACAGAACCCAGGTTCGCTACAGTTTTACCCTGGAAGTTATCCTAGCATTCTGTACCCTATATATCTGTTGGCTGGAGTCAGGACTCCAATGGTTGTTTACAATTAAAATCAATGGTTAATTCAAGAATCATGCTTCAGTTCCCTTGAGTGTTCATAACATACATCAATCTAGAAGTGAGTAGTTTTTGAGTGTCTACTGCATCTGGGCATTATACTAAATGCCAGTGATACAGAGAAGAATATTTAGATAAATCCTGACAAACAGTACATTTTACTTTGTTTTTATTTCTGTCTCTAACACTAAAATATCTGGAATTATACAGTAACACTTTTAATTTTTATTCAGCTACCTAGATGGCAAACTAAAATTTATCTTCCTTAGTTATAAATAGATATTTATATAAGTAAATTTAAAAATACATTTATAACTATATTATTTATAGTAGGATAATCTACTGATTTAAATCTTTGCTAGAACTCACCCTCTCCCATATAATTTTCAGAAATTTGAATACACAACCTATCTCATGGCCTGAAATATCAGCCACAAAGTTCAGTTCAGAATCCGTTTCCTCTTTGAAACAATCAGCACAACAGCTCTACCTGACATGGTGTGCTATCTCCTGTCACATGGTCACATTGTTAGGTATCATTCATTCTTCAAGGGTTTCAGAAGCATGTCCCATGGTTTCTTTAAGCCACTAACTCAATCAAGAAAACAACAACAATTTTATCTTGTGGATACCTGAGACAATTAATGTACACATGCTCAATATTTGGTATAAAACAAACACAAAATAAATAAAATAATAAATGCTAAAGGGATGAATAAATGAAAGAGAAGACATTTTAGAGTCCATGGAAGCAACAAACCATGACTTTTATTTGACACCATGCTAGGCATAGAGTAGGTGTTTAGTCATTAATTGGTATAAAAATTTGTAGTTTACAAAACTATCCTTCCTTAATTCAATGGTTCATCATCATTATAAACAACCAACATTTACTAAGTTCCTAACATTATCATGTTAAAATACAATATAAAATATCTAAAACACAATAAAAGATCTAAGGAACTGTAGGGATTTTCTTTCAGGGGATCTTTATTTGTCCTTTTGGTAATAGACTAGGTTACTGAAGTGGTAAACTGGAACTGTGACAACTTGGCAGAAGCATGTCACTAATGTGTCTCTTTGGTATGATTTTTGGGGTGCAATTATAATGGCATTTTTATATTCCATTAATGATTACTTCACTAAGAACTCAGAAAGTCTGTCACTTACTAATGTGTTTGCATAATAAAGAGAATAAAAACTATAGTAAAGTTTTCATTGGTTTCAGATAGTTAAGACAGAGAAGTCACCAATTATTATCTAAAAATCAAACAAATTTACTATGATGTGAAAACCTGCTGTCTTTATGCCATTTAAACTTTTAAATGAAGATTCCTATAACTTTTTTTTTAATCACAGGAATTGAACTTTCAAATAAAAACAGAAATTTCACAATGCAGTTTTCAGTTATTAGGTTGGTATTCTTTCTAGGGGAAAGTATCAGTTGCTAAATATCCGTTTAACCATTTTTAAGAAACATTTTATCTTATCTAAAAATTCATAGCTGATAATATAGATTATATCTGCTGCCACTAAGTCTAAAGTCTGTGGCTTGTGGTAAAGTCTTGTTAGCTCAAAGGTATTCATACTTGTTTTTCACATTTGCCTTTCACCCAGAAACTATTCCCCAACTTGGACTTTTCTTTGTGACTACTTCCCCAGGAGCTTTGGATTAAACCATCACTACTTTTTGTTCCATTGTCATAAGATGCTAACCACTTACTTTCCAAAGATATTATTCCATAACACAAAAAGTGTTTTAAAAAGTAAGTGAGATTTCTGGGGTCATGGCAGGGAAATGTGCAAAGTAGCTTAACCTTTCCGTAGGGCAATTGGCAAAATATATCACAAGCCTTCTAAGGCAATCCCCCTTGAAACGACCAACTGCATGTTCATGAATTCATTGTAAGAAATTAAATAAGAATAGTTTTTAAAGCTCCAGATCATGTTTATTTTGGTGCTAGGTTTTTGTTATTGTTGTTGTTTATAAAATGAAAAGTTAGAAGCAACTTCCAATAATCAGGAATTTGTAAAAATAGATTATAGTATATCTACAAAATGAATAGTGTGTAGCTATTAAAATGACATCAACTAAGAATGATTAAGATAAGAAAATATCTTTGTAATATAGTTAAGAAAACAAAGACTATTACAAAATAGTAGTATTTCAGTTTGATGAATATAATGGCTAAAACCTACTGCATAATTACTATATAGTTTCTGTAATTAAGTACTATTAATATCTCATTTTAATGATAAGGAAAAAGAGAAAAGGGGGAGTTAATTAACTTGCCTTAGGTCAAACATTTAGAAATGATAATCTGGCTCTCAATGTCAAACTCTTAACAGAGCCCTTCTAAAATATGTGTATATATGTGCTAATCAGCTTTTCATTACTATGACAAATTAGTAATGAAAAGATAATCAACTTATAAGAAAGATTCATTCTCACTCATGATTTCAGAGGTTTCAATCTATAGTCACTTGTCCCCCTTGCTTTGAAATCTTTGGTGGCACTATTTCTAGTGGAAGCAGATGGCAAAGGAATCTTGTATCTCACCCAGGAAGCAAAAGCAAAAACAGAAAAGGGACTGGGATCCTTATTTTTCTTCAAGGAAATGTTCCCAATTACTTTACTTCCTCCCACTAGGCTCCACCTCCTTAAGGTTCCACCACCTTCCAACAGCACCACAGGTTGGGGACCAAGTGTTGTGTGCATGTATGTCACTATAACTACATTATGATGTCAGACTATAATGCACTGAAAAAAGTATAAAAATAAAATAGAATAAATTTGTTCAAGAAGTTAAACAAGACTTTTAAAAAGATTTGACTTCTGTATTTGACTTCTGCATTTTTCAAATTTTATTTGAAATATTTGACTTCTGTATTTTTCAAATTTTATATAATGAACATATATTGTTATTAACAATATATCATATCAATATTTATATTTGAAATATATAACACATTGGCACCAATCAATCAGAATGGCACAGGCAAAAACAAGCAGTTCAGCCATACGGTATTTATCAGCTAAATAAGAGCTGTAATTTAAAGTTATAAATTATTATATTCCTCTCCTTGAAATAACTGAAAAGGACAAACATTAGCTTTCTTCCTTCTCCATGCAAATTTTCTCTCAATTAATTACTTTTCTTGTAGTCAGGGAGGAGAACAGCACAATGACATCAAGAAAGACAACTCACAATATTGCAAAGAGTACAAAACATCGCTGATGTAGGAGAGAGAAGACAGTGTCTACAGAGCTGAAGAAAGGGAAGTTAGGAGAAGGCCTCTGTGAGAAGAGCCTGGACAGCAGATGACAGTCCTATCCTGCCTGAGGGAGCAGGGTCAAAAGTGTAGCTCAGATTGCTTCTCCCTGCGTGAACTCAGAGTCATTCCAAGAATGGGAATGCTGGAGACCTTGCCATTATCTGCCTCTGAATAATTAAATTAAAGTGTTAAAAACTCCTCATGGAACTTGATTCTCAGATCTAAGAGGTAGTCAACAATAACAATTAAACACATTTGACATACTTAATAAGAACTTTGACAAAGTACCAGAATAATAAGTACTTTGACCAAGCATCAGAATCATTTCTAAATAACAAGCATCTTAAGATACCAAATTATTTTGGTTTTTCAAACATAATAGTCATGATAGGCAATGGAGACACCCTTTGTATATACTTTATGATCAGTTCCAGCGTGAAGTCAAATCATCACTAAAGTACATTAACCATTCACTCACATCACTGAGAAAGGCCTAAGTAACCCCAGAAATAGGTCTGAAATGACCACCAAACACTTGTCCTGCCCTAAGGAGACTGTCAGCCAACGCTCAGGAAATTTCTTTCTTGCATGACTGTAAAACTCCAGCTGCAATTCCACTACCCTGTTTCCAGTATATTTATTAATTTTCTGTTATGTTTCCATCAAGTCACCAAGTTTTGCGGTATTATTTGCAACACCAGAAAGTCAAGCCCTTCCTCTGTAGTTATGTGGAAGACATTGTATTCTTTAAAGGTTTTGTAAATAATACCACAAAAAAATGTTCTCACTTAAAAGAACATGACTTTTCCCAGAAACAAACAAGAGGAAACAGATAGAAGTGAGGTTTTGCATTCAGGTAAATTATTTAGTAAAGAAGATGAACTAGACTAACTTCCAGATCTTTCTGGTTGTGTTAGCCAGTGAAAGACACCAGATTCAAAGCCCTCTAATGCTGAACTGCAAAAATTCAAAATCCTGAAAGGTGACAGTGTCTGCTTGCCTTCTTTAGAGTAGAACTGGCCTTATTAAACATATTCATTTTAAGAAGTACATCATGAAAAGAAGGGAGGTGCACAAAGCTCTAATGGCATTTATGACAAGTTTACAGAAAAGAAGTAAATGTGACGAAAAGATGAAGTCATTTAACCCAAGGAAGAAAAGAAAAAAAGCAACTAAATCAACAACAACAAAAAAAAAAATCAAAAGACAAGAATCGCATTTCTTGAAGAGAATTCAGTCTAATAATTCGTAGATAAAAACTCATTCCGCTAAACCCAAAGACCACAAGAGACCACCATGGACCCAGATTGACAGCTTTGGTCAAGAACATGGCGTCAGCTAACTCTAGAAGTTTCTCAGCAAAGGTGCTCCTTGGAAGGCCACAGCCACTTATTCATAGGTTCTTTTGTAACAGAGCTAGTTCTATCCATACTTCCCCAAATAAACTCAAATTCCTTTGAGATTTGGGTCCTATTTAGTCATATTTATTATACAAATGCCCATGGTAGACATTCGTTGAATGTTTTTCAAGTTACCACTGGGTTTTTCTGAAGTACCAAACAGAATCACGGTCATAACAGTCAAAATATATAGCATGTAGCACTTTTTATTGGATACTTACCAGATATTGTATGAAAACACTTGTTGCCTGATTAAATCAGTGTTATAGTCAAATACTCCCTACATTTCACAGAAGTTAAAACTGAAGCTCATATAGATTCTTAATAATACGCCAACAAACAGGTGGCTAGTATGTTTAGATTCAGGTAGTGAGAAATGTTTGCATAACACAATAGGAACTCCCCTCATTAGAAGCAGGAGTTAGAGTGTGGGCTTAGGAAATTGGCTATCTCCTCTCCTATAGGTGGTTTCAATATAGTCATATGTTGTGGAGTCATCACTGATGAAGATGTTCAGGGATATAAACAACATAAATACTTGAACAAACTGAAGATTATTTTGTATCAGTATATAAAACCTTTCCTCTTTTTTTAAGATTGTATAGTGTAGATGTATGTAATGGAACCTGTCACTTACTGATGAACATGTAAATTGCTTCTAATCTTTTGTTATTACAATGCTGAAATGAATTACTCTGTATTAACTATGTCATTTTGCATATACATAAATGATGAAAAGATAAATAAAGTATTTTAAGGCCTTATTGAAAAGCTCTGCAAAATAAATGATGTGTCCTATTCATGTTTTACATATTTTAGATAGTAGGAGCTATGATATTAAAATCAAAAGTGGAAGCTGGGCGTGGTGGCGCATGCTTGTAATCCCAGCATTTGGGAGGCTGAGACCGGAGGATCCGGGTTCGCGGCCAGCCTCAGCTACCTAGTGAGGCACTCTGCAACTTAGTGAGACTTGGTTTCAAAATAAAGAATAAAAAATAGGGCTGGGGGTATAACTCGGAGGTAGAATGCCCCTGAGTGAAAAACTGAAGTGGTATGTTCCTCTGTGTGTTGAGTGGGGTTGGGGGGTGAGAGTTTGCTGGGCTCCAACTCAGGGCCTTGCACATGTTAGGCAAGCACTCTACCACTGAGTTATACCCCCAAGGACCCAAAATGTTATTTTTTTAAAATTCCAGATTCAAGTTTTGACCAAACCCCAAACAAAGGCTGTCTAACCCCCCTAGTTGATGGTCCATCTGGCATATAACGCATGCTCTCCTATTAACTTATGTATATCCAACCACAAATATAGTAATGGCAGAACATTTTTCTTTTGTGTTAAAATAATTATTAGGGCCACTTCAGAGCTGATTACTCTAAGGTCAAATAATAGAAGAATCATTTTTGACTAAAGCACAAAGTTACCTAATTGTTTGTGTACATAAAGTTGTGCAAACCAAAACCAAAATAATGATAACTAAGAGTAATAAGAGCCAAATATATTCATCTCAAATTAAACAAAAATATATATAGATAACTACATATTCTCAACGAATATATAGTTAGAATATGTAGTTATCTGTATATATTTTGATGAGCATTTTCTTTGAATGTCTGTTAAAATGCCCTTTGCTAAACCAACAGAGAAGGCATATTGAGATTATGAACCAAGTAGAGAAACATAACTCAAGTTTCCTTTAAAATTTTTGCCACAAAGTATAGTTACATTCTAAACTTCCCAGAGAATGATTCTGAAAATTCTTTCCTTCATTACTCATGAGCTAATCTTTATTTAATGGTGATTTACTATTTGTCTTATTTCCCAATATAAGTTCTAGAAAAAGTAATTTATTTATTACTCATGCATCAAATGAGATTTCCAGAAAGAGAAAACAAAACAGCCAAATAACTTCCTGCTATATCCTGCTCTGTTAGAATCCATTCTCTATCGGCAGCCAAAGTGATCTTTTTAATCATGCATCAGATCATAGCTATCCCTTTTTAAGAAATTCTTCAATGGCTTCCAAACAAGTTTTAATCCACGCTCAATATGGTTCGTAAGGTCCTAGACCTCTTGAACTCCTACCTGGCTCTGGACTTTTAAATCCTACCACCGTCCTCTGCACTCTCCGAGCTCCAGTAAATGACCTTTGCTCTGCCCCTCATTGCAGGAAACTCATCCCTGTTCCTGGGATTAGTCCTGGTCTTCCCTCTGCCCTGCCTGGCCCAGTATCTTCTTGTGACTGGCTCCTGTTGAACATGCAGAAATAAGCTCATCACCAGGCTCTCTTGATCATCCAATCTAAAATGGTCTCATTCCCACCCTTACCACTCTTTGAAATCCTGTTAACTTGTTTATTTACTATGTTATTATCTATCCCTCTCCAAACTGCTCCTTGTCCTCTTCAACCATCACCTGCAGAAGAATGTAACAACCAGGAGAGAAGGGACAATGCTTACCTCATCCAGCACCACAGTCCTGGCACCTTGAGCACTGTCTGACACATGGAACGCACTAAGAAAAATACTTGTTGAATGAATGAATGCTATTTCTAAACATATTATATTTATGTATGTGTTTTAGTTGTCTTTTATAGTGAATTCTTGCTAAGGCCATATCTTTGACTCGCTTTGAAAATCAAGAACTATGGTGTCCTCCAGCCACAAATATGGCTGGATATGACTGCAAACAGTAGGGTCCTGAGAGTAAAACCATCAGATTTTGCAAGACACTTGGGATAATAAACAGGCTATTTAGTAAAAGAGGAACACATTTTTGAGATAAAAGTTTGCTTTGCTGTAATCAAAATTCTGAACTGTCTCGTCATGGCTCATTCTGGCTTTAATCAAAGCCTGACTGATCCTCTCTTGAAACACTTGGCAATGGCTTCTCTCCTCTGAGTGTGGCTTTACCCTCCCAGTGACAGAAGAGATGTATTCAAACACTTTTAAACAGGTAAAGAAAATTCTGTACAATATCAAGTTTAATTTTAATACTCACTGACAAACAAAAAGAACTGCCTGATTTTTTAAAGTTTTTAATTTACCCAGATAAATTAGGAAAAATTTAGGGTACAGGGAAAGGAAGAACTAAGGAAATTGTCGATGTTCTGGAAGAAGAAATGCAAAAAAAAAAAAAAAAAAGAAAAGGAAAGGAAAGGAAAAAAATTATTTCTTTGACAAAAAATAATTGAAAGCAGCCTTTTTAGAAAATTTGTTCAAAGATTATTCTCAGGGGGCTAATATCAGCATAACAACAGACTACAAAACAGTGCTCTTTTACTCATGTTTATCTTTTTCCACAAATCACAGCCAGCTTAGTATCTTTGCATGTTATTCAGGTCAAAAGAATTGTGGGCTGGTATCTGTAAAGCACTTTGAGTCCTGACAACAGGTAGGGGTCTAATTAATGAATTCTTGCACCAGAAAACTAAGCAGGAACTTTAAATTTAAAATACTCACAATTACAGCTTTATAATTAGTTATATTTAAATTTTTTACACCTTTAAAAAAATAATATTTTTAGAATAAAATCCTTATGCAACATTCATATGCATTTAATTAGCATAGCCATGGGGATGTTGTTTCATTCACTAATTTTCTTTGTGATTAAAGGATTCTAAAGGATGAGCTGCATTTTCCTTGAGCCTTTCCAAGCAGTGCACTAGGCACCACAGGAAACAGAATAGAAACATATGACACTGCCTCTGTCACTAAGGAGCGACCTATTCACTGGAGACACAAGACAGTCACAATACAAACAGCACAAACTCTGAGTAGACAGAATTAGTTGCTATATTTGATCCATAGAAAGAAAGAAAAATGCAACCTAGAACAATCTGAGGGGGTTTCATGACAATATGACAAATGTAGATAAAGACAAATTAAGAATTTCAGAATTGCAGTTCCTATAATTAAAAAAGAACAGTGTCTGAATCAGTATAATGTGCTTGCTACAATAACATATTTTTCTTAAAAAAGTGATTTTTAGCCACCAGACACATACAGACTATATCACATTTCATGTTAAACCATGCAATTCTGGCATGTGATTTATGAAAAATTTAAGCCATTTTTGGTGCAAAACTGTTTAGTAACTTAACTAGCATTGATATATGAGTGTTCTGATTTTACTTATAAATGCATTATTTAGTAAGCTAGATCTACTTGTTCTTAAAGTCATGATAACATGTTACCATGTTATATCAAAGGTATCAAAGAAATTCCTTAGGACTTCTTGGGGTTCTATGACTTTGTCAGAACCTGAAAAGCACAAGGCATCCTTTAGAAATCCCTGCGAGCACAATTTCTAATCGATTGCTGCTCTTCTGTTTTATACTGTTTAGCAGATGATCTCTCTGTTGTGACAAACTGATTTTCAGCAAGTAAAATGATCCAAGAAGTCCAAGAGGAAGGTGGCACATTTAATTAGCATTAAGATACGCTCACATCTTAATCTCAATTTGCATTCAAGGGAGGCATTTGAGACAGGTGTGTGGACACAGGTAAGACGGGTAATTTGTTCATCTTTATGGCCACACACAAAATGGCTTCCTAAACTGACCGTGAGGAAACCCATATCAATCTAAAACTCTCTAGATAAGCAGACTGGCTTCTGTATTATGGCAATCTAAAACTATCTAGATAAGCAGACTGGCTTCTGTATTATGGCAATCTAAAACTATCTAGATAAGCAGACTGGCTTCTGTATTATGGCAATCTAAAACTATCTAGATAAGCAGACTGGCTTCTGTATTATGGCCAGGTAGCTTATATAGACAAACCTCAAATGGGCAATCAGAAAGTCAATAGTGCACAGTGGAGGTTACTCCTAGACAGACTGCCATTTTCTCCAGCAATAGATGCTCTTAACAAGCTGGCTTCAACATATATATCCACAGATCAGTTGTAGAGAGAAGCATGAGAAGGCAGAGATCCTCTCTAAATGCCACCCAGGTACAACAGTTTGGTATACATTTTCTTGACTGGCAGCAGCAATTCTTTATATTCCCTTGAAATAAAAAAGAGCCTTCCTTAGCTGTCTTTGGACTTTTAGTGGAGAAATGAATTGCCACACATTCTATAATAGCTTCAAACTCTATCAAATTTTATAAAGACTGTAGATTTTTAAAAAATTATTTGGCATGTCAGGTACTTTTCTGATTCACAGATAGTATATGAGGAAAATAAGGAAATTGTTGATCACAAATAAACTATCATTATAGATGCATATGAATATTAAAATATATCAGAGACTAATTCTCTGTTCACTACAATGAATACAAGCATATTATAGTAATATAACTTGCGATTTTTATTCCAAATTGGAAACAATCTTTTTATTAGAAAAACAAGGACTAATAAGGCATTCATACCATTTTTTGTATATGAAATTCTAGCCCATCAATGCCCAAAAGATATATTTCTAACTTAAAATGAAGACTAAGAAAGCATTCATACAGTTTTTTTCTATCGATATGCAATTCTAGTCAAGCATTGCCCAAAAGGTATATTTCTAACTTAAGCAAATCCCAGGACATGCTATATTAGAGGAAATTTTTCACAAGTTTCTTCCTAATGTACAGGTCTTGGGCAATTTCAAACCAAACCTAGGGCAGTCTTGGAAGAGAGAGAGGCCAGTAACAAGGACTGGGGACGAGCATTATGGTCAACATCAAACACCTGGGTTCAGACAGAATTGACTTGCTTATAAACTAAGAATTTACCCAGGCTCTTCCGTCCACTGGCCCACTTTGATTTAATTTATACTTTCTATGTTAGCAGAACTAAAGCAGCTACCCGAATACAGGCAGCAGAATGGAAGTAGAAAAGTTGTTGTAACCATAAAGTTTTTTTTTCAATGTCAGAATTCTGGGGCCAATCAGAATTCCTCCATGTAGGCATCAAGGGCATGAGAGGAAAGGAAACAAAACTTCTTTCCTTGTTCTGTTTTAATATGATTATGCTATAATCCATTAATAAGAATGACACCAAACATTACTTTAACTATACCAAAAATATCCAAATATGTCACCAATACAATTTTGAAGGTCACCTCAATAAAAATAAATGATTATGCCATTTACTTCAGTGTCTTATAGCCAAAATGAGTGAAATGAAGAAAACTAAATACTAAATTAATTTTAAAAGCCAGTTTCTATTATTTAGACAGAATATTATAAGAAACACATGGTTTAAGGTAACAATGACCTCTGTGGTTTAAGAAGGTGATTGAACATCCCATTTTGCTTTCTTCCTACTCAAGTTCCCATTGGAATGACAAAATTGGAAGCACCATGTATATCTGCCAACTTTGGCAAAGGAAGGGGAAGATTTGAAAGAAGGTCAGAGATGGAAAATGGGAATACTGAACCAATAAAATTCTGTGAGTATACGGTGGGAGCTGTCAGTGTGGGGTACAGTGACTCATACCAAACTGTACTTGGTTAAGTAACCCCTTGTAGTGAGAGCTGTGATGAATCAGGAGGGTGTGCACCAGGTAACTTGGGGATAAGATAGTACTTATGGAAAGAGTCTGCTCAGCAAAACCATGAAGTATCCAGCCACAGACTGAAAAGAAACTACTGCCAAATTTCAAAATACGAGGAATTCAGTAAAAACAGAACACTGAATTTCTCTAGGCAATTATTGTAAAACATTTTGTAGAAAAGAATAAAAGGATGCAAGAACAAAAAGGATAAAATGATGCATGAACAAATTGTCTTAGGAATAATAAGTCAAGGAGCTCTGCTATTCTTGAAATGAGTATTTCATAAAGAAAGAACAAAGTAGGCAGAAGCACAAGCAACAACAACAAAAAAAGTTATCTGAGGTTAAAAAAAAAAAAATGAGTTAGATTAAGACTACCCTGAGAACAAGCAAAAAGTATTTCCACACTGAAATAAACCTCAAGAATAATTCTACAAGGAACCATTCAGGAAGGAAAACAGTTCAGTTGATTTAAGACTTCTTTATAGAGCTACATGAAGAAAAAAAAGTTGAAAAAGGTTGACAAAATCTTTAAGGGAAAATAATTTTGATGCAAGGATTCAATAACCAACAAAACTATTGACCAAGTGAAATGCAAGGTAACTAAAACTTTGATACCAACCCCACAGTCTTCCCAGACCGAAGAACCAGAGGACAGAGTTTTCTTGGAAATAAAAAATCCAGAAAGGGAAAATGCTATGTGTTACATACGAAATCTTATTAAATCATGGGTTAATCCTTGAAACACATATGCAGGGAAAGACTCCATGCAACCTAAGTAAGGATAAAATAACTGGATTTGAGTTGTTGCCCAAAATTGAGTCTGGTCAATTAAGCCCATTAAATTAATTTCCTACTAAAACAGAAACATTAACACTCTTCAGGGGAATATAACAGAATGCAGTCTCTCTAACATAATATATACAATGTCTGAGATATAATTCAATAATAATACTCAACAAAGCAATAGGAAAACAGAAGTTACTCTCATAAGAAGACAGAATCAATAGAGACTAACTTCAAAGTAACAGAGGTACTAGAATTATCCAACAAGAAATTTAAAGAAGCTATTATATTTTACTCCAATAAAATCAATTCCTTTGGGAGTAGAAGTTAAGTGGTAGATTTTTGCACTGAGAAAATGCCTATAATTAAAAATAGAAATAAAAACAGAAAATTTAAATAAACTTTTAGCCAGAAAAAAAATCCAAAATTCTCAAGAAAAGTATATTGAAGTGATGCCAAATCATCCTGAAACAACTACATTCAAGTTACTTAAATTTTTCCAGTATAATGAGAAAGAAAAAAATCCCCCTTTGCTTTAAAAAAGAAAACAGTTATAATTGTAGTATTAAGATAAAACAAGGAAATTAGAGACTAACAACATTTTTAAGCACAAAAATACAAGTGGAAGATTTCTCAAAAATATATAAAAATGGGTAAAAATGGCATGAAAAGATGCTCAACTTCTTTAGTCATCAGGAAAATATAAATTGGCCATTTCAACCCCTAGAAATAGACTGTTCCAGATCCTTGCTCTGAAAAGTAACCCCATTACCAAGGCCTTCTCTAAAACTACTCTCACTACCCTAAGTAAGCCTCTTATAGTTCACTAAAAAATAGGAAATGCAAATCAAGACTACAATGAATTGCCGTTTCACATTCACTAGAGCAATTACAATAAATAAATATAAAAACAGAAAATAACAAAGGTTGGCAGAATGTGGAGTCATCAGAACTCTCATATATTCCTGCTGGAAATGTAATGTGGTACAGACACTGTGGAAAAGTTACTATATGACCCAGCAATTCCACTCCCAGTTATTAAATAGATAAACAAAATGTGTTATATACATACAAATGAATTATTATTATTATTATTTTTTTTTTTTTGCGGTACTAGGGATTGAACTCAGGGGCATTCTACCTCCGAGCTACACCCCCAGCCCTATTTTTTATTCTTTATTTTGAAACCTAAGTCTCACTAAGTTGCGGAGTGCCTCACTAGGTAGCAGAGGCTGGCCACGAACCTGGATCCTCCGGTCTCAGCCTCCCGAATGCTGGGATTACAAGCGTGCGCCACCACACCCGGCTACAAATGAATTATTAAGCCACAAAAAGTAATAATGTAATGATACATGCTACAGAATGGATGAATTATGAAAACATAATATCAAGCAAAAGAAACCATAGATGAAAGGCTGCAGATTGTAAGATTCCATTTACGTGAAATACCCAGAATAGGCAAATCTGTAGAGACAGAGTAGATTAGTGATTGCCAGAAGCTTCAAGGAGTGAGAAATGGGGAATGACTGATTAATGGGTACAAAGTTCCCTTTGGAAGAGATGAAATGTTCTGTATAAAACAATGCTGACACTTACAAAACATTTTGAATGTACTAAATGTCACTGAATTGCAAGCTCAAAAATGACTAAAATGGTTACATTTATTTTATGTGAATTTCACCACAATAAGAAAAATAAGTAGCTAGGCATGGTGGTACATGCCTGTAATCCCAGTACTTAGGAGGCTGAGACAGGAGGATCACAGGTTCCAGGACAGCCTCAGCAATTTAGTGAGTTTCTCAGCAATGTAGTGAGACCCTGTTTCAAAATAAAAACATAAAACTGGCTGGGGGTGTAGCTTGGAGGTATAATGCCCCTGCGTTCAATCCCCAGTACTACACACACACACACACACACACACACACACACACACACACACACAAAGAGTAACTAAGATTATCAAAATTAATGTTTTATATGCTTCTATAACAAATAAAAGAAAATAATAAGATTGCATTTACAATTGATAAAAAGCTTTAAGATCTTAGGATATAACTGATGTGAAGCACTGTTATGAAGACAATTACAAAAATTCCATCTAAAATATGACTTCAATAATAGGACAGATCATGACTGAGAAAGAGAGTGTTCTATATTGCAACTTATAAGTTGAACACATCCAAATAAAACATGAAGATGATAATTGTATACAAAGCTAAAGATAGATAAATAGGAAGGGAAGAAGAGTCCAAAAAGATACTAGCACTTATATGTGAATTTCATATATTATAAAGGTAGGAATTTAAAAGAGTTGGAGATAGACCACTAAATAAATAATTCAGGGTCAAGGTAACTGGCTACTATTCAAAACCATTTCAGATTAGTAATTTGCAAATTAAACCATAATAAATAAAATATAAATGTATTAAGATCATATATACAAAAAGGGGCAAACATACTAGAAGAAAAATGAGATACATCATCTTATTTGAGAAAAGCATTTCTTAAACATGAAACAAAACGGTAACCACAAAAGAAATATTGATTAATTTTCTTATAAATAAAGCATTAAATTAAAGGGCAAGCTGGTTGTGGTGGTCCACACATGTAATCCCAACAGAGAGGCTAAGGCAGGCGGGTCACAGGTTCAAGGCCAGCCTCAGCAACTTAGTGAGGAGACCCTCAGCAACTTAGTGAGACCCTGCTTCAAAATTAAAAAGGGCTGAGTGTGTAGCGTGGAGGTAGAATGCCCTTGGGTTCAATCCCCCGTATCAAAAAATAAAAAATAAAAATATTAAAATAAAAAGAAAACAAGGAAACCTGAAAAACAATTGCTTCTACAATTGATTTTATAATTATTTTTATATACCAGAATTATCTATTCTTTGCTTTCCAAGTTCTTTACCCACACATTCACAAAAGAAAGGAAATGATACCCAATAAACATGAGAGAAAAATAGTTGAACTATTCTGTTAATCAAAGAATTTAAATAATATATTTCCATTATTAGATAAGTAAAAGAACACACCCAGAATGCTAACAGTGGTTATCTCTGGAGACTGGGATTTGGAAGGTTTGTTTTTAATTTAATTTAAAGTTTGTTATATTATTTCTGTTTTGTTTAGCTTTAGGGGGGGTTGTATGTTTGGGGTTTTTGTTTATTTGCTTGCTTGTTTGTTTGTTTGTTTGGGGGGACACTAGGGATTGAACTCAGAAGAATTCTGCCTCCAAGCTACACTCCCAGATCTTTTTATTTTTTATTTTGAAACATATCTTGCTAATTTGCTAAGGTTGGCCTCGAACTTGTGATCCTCCTGTCTCAGCCACTCAAGTACTGGGATTACAGAGGTGTACCACTGCACCTGGCTATGTAGTTCTCTGTTTTAACAATGAAATTTTATAGCTAAAGAAAATACTGTGTCTTTTTAGGTAGTGTGGGAAATATGATTCATGAAGTAAATATTCCTCAATAAGAAGAAGAGTTGCTAAAACATGAAAGTGCCTCTCCCCACCCTCCCTGCCAGCTCTCTGTGGCCTTCATTGCCTTGTCCCTCCTCTCCTACCCACCCTCACCCCTGCTTTCTGTCTTTTAGACATCATGTGATTTTTTTTATTTTTCCCTGCTATTTTCTGGTCCTCTGCCATTTTGTAAGATGCAAAATGTAAGAAATGGTAATGATAACAAGGACAACCACTGCTGGTGCTGCCGCTACCACAATGCTACAATGTAGTACTTATCCTGG
The DNA here is from genome assembly GCA_004027655.1 of Graphiurus murinus. Lineage (NCBI taxonomy): Eukaryota > Metazoa > Chordata > Mammalia > Rodentia > Gliridae > Graphiurus > Graphiurus murinus. Next base: position 26,937 of record PVLC010010358.1, on the reverse strand, counting down.
CACCCTTGGGCTCCTCCTGAGCACGTTCAGGACTACTGAGCAATTAGCTCCCTGATCTGTTCCCAAGCAAGGTCAGGAAATTGCAAATTATTATATTCACCCTATATTAAACATGAAAAGAGAAGAAAAGAAAAGATGCAAGTAGAGGTTGGAGATTGGAGTGCAAAGGTCAAGGGAAAAAAAAAGTCGAATTTACAATTTCTATTTCCAAATCATAAATCATATTACCAAGAATGCATATTGAGAAGGAATTTGAGATAACTGGTTGGTTAAAGAGATCGTGTCTTCAAAGAGAATAAATCTAGTTTCAGGTTAATTATTAATCTAGAGGTAAAGTTTTTGTCATCTAGGAATTTTCTTAGTTGTGCTCAATTAAGCATTTATTTTCTACCTTGTCAATATAGGGTTAAAATATCTACTGAGAAGATATGAGTTCAAAAACAGAAATATTTGGTTTCAAAATTAAATCCATCCATTGTGTGAAATTGAATACTTTGATATTTCTGAGCTTCAATTCACTCATTCGTAAAAGGGATAATAATCTATTTTATGGAATAAAAGATTATATTAGCATTATCTGCACTTAGAAGGTGCATGTGTTTGTGCAATAGTGATGCAAAATTCAAATACATTATTGCACATTGTTTTACCTTGATGAATAAATCCAGCCTCATCAATCAAAAGAAAATAAATGTATGTTAGAATAGTATGTTCCTAGGAAATCTACTCTGGCTCACAATGCTCAGGTCTTACTTTTTAATAAAGTATGTTTAAACTATCAAATTTATTATATACTTACATGAATTCACCTTTTTAATAATTGTGGTATGTGCCTGTTTGGTGTCATATTTCTAAACATTTGATCATTTAGCATTTATTTCAAAAAGCTCACAAAATGTTATAAAGAAAGTTCTTTCTAGAAAAATGCACAATGCTTATTACTAACTGTATCTTTGATTTTATAAGTCTATGAATAAACGATTATTTCTTAATAATGCCAAAAAAGAAAAAAGAAAGTATCTAGAAATACTTTCCCAGGATTCTGTCTTCTATCCTTTATGCTCCATCTTTACCCTGTACCAGCCTTTTCCTTGACAGAATCCATGGAAAGAAGAGATCAATGAATAAATTAATGACTAAATGAAAGCATAATTTCTATTATTAAAACTGGCAGCTTGCAGCAATTTAATTTGCTTCTATTTTTAGTCTTCTCTAAAACTTTTTTAACCTACATTCTTAGAAAGAGGTGGCTTTTATAATGCTGCATTTCATCAACAATGTATTTATCTTTTACAGTGTGATTCACTTTACTTATCAAAAGATAATATAAGTGCATGCCTGTAATCCCAGTACTTGGGAGGCTGAGACAGGAGGATTACAGGTTTGAGGAGAGCCTTAGCAATTTAGTGAGACTCACAGCAATCTAGTGAGACCTTGTTTCAAAACAAATAAGCAAAAAGGGTGGGGGGTGTAGCTTGGAGGTAGAATACCCTGGGTTCAATCCCCAGTAACACACATACACACACACAAACACACACACACACACACACACACACAATCATATAAAATACTAATTTAATTATTAAATATTCACAATCTGATTTAATTTTTCTACTACTCATGTTTTATTACTTGAAAAATCTTCAAGCTTTTAATATTAATTTATTATAACTTTCTGTATTCTAATATCATCAAACCTGACCCAAATACTGTATAATTTTCTATCTCTAGGAATTGTACACATTATTATCTCTTTCCCCCTAGTTTTTTTTTTTTTACAATTTATACTACTTGACATTGGATAACACTTATTTCAAGTAATTTTCTTTCCAAATGATACCCTACAGAAATGAGCTTAGGGTAACTCCAAGGTCATCGCTGAGCAGCGGCAGCATGAGGCTGAGACTTCTGTTCCCAGTCTGTACTCAGAATAACTGTACTAATTCTCATGGGGAGGCTTGATTTGGGACAGCGCACATAAAGCTAAAATAACTCCTTTCATATAATCCAATTGTCTCCGTCTCCTTCCCCATCACCCCACAGTCACACTCCATCTCAGCATTCCACAGTCTGAGTTTTGTTTGGAGATTCAACAGTTGGGGGTAGTGGGGACAGTCACAATCCTGTCTGTCTGAACCACAACTGTACCCATTCCGCTGTAGCATGAATACCCTTACGCCCAGGACAGGGGACAGACAGCATGACAAGTTGACACAAGCTTTGAAAGATATATTTATAAAGATCAAAAGATAAATTTCTCCCATTGGATGAAGTTCCCTCTGAGTATAGATAAGTGACACTGATAAGTGATTTTATCAGGTCAATTGGTGAGGCTATGTAAACCTTCCAAAACATATATAAATAGAGTGAATTTCATATTCCTCCTGAAAGGATCAGTCTAAGCAAATAAAATTAAAACTGGTAACCCACAGAGTCTTGAAGCATATTAACATCTTAAGTTGTTCCTCAAATGTACTGAGCCTTAATTAAAAAAAAAAACCCAAACACATTAAACCAGAAGTTTTTTTATACCCATGAGGGTATAAATTTAATCCACATGTTTCTGATTCATTTACACTTAAACCATTCAACTAATGTTTTGAAAGTGCTGTCTCCATGTTTATGACATCTTTGGGCATTTTTATAAGTTTTTATCCTTAAAAACAGGAAGTCATCTTTTGCCATGAGTACAAATAAACTTAAAATAACAACATTTTTCAGACTACCATGCTCATTTTAAGCAAGTGACTTTCATGTAATTTCTCAACCTAGCAGTATCTTTTTTTAATTGTTGACCTTTGCTGTGTGAATTTTTTTTTGGGGGGGGAGGTACTGGGGATTGAACCCAGGGGCATTCTACCTTAGAGCTACACCCCCAGCCCCATTTTTTATTCTTTATTTTGAAACAGGGTGTCACTAAGCTGCGTCAATTTTACACCATACATTTCCATGGAGAGAGATGATAATTTACTCGAATGAGTTCAATTCCATATGTTTAGCTTAATGTATTTATCTAATCACACTTTAAACCTATGTGTGATGTACTTTATTTGTAGATAAGACATGAACAAGTGGGCTTCTAAATCATTGCCCTAAGGCAGACGATATAGGAAACAGACATTTTGATAGGTATTGGCAGACAGGAAGCTTTCCAGAGCGTATGAGGCAATGAAAGTAGCAGCATTGGACAGAGTGAAGGTGCTCAGTAGACATAAGGAAAACCCTCAGCAAAGCTCTGCAGCATGATTGGTGTGCACATAGAGGTAATACTGGTACATGGGAGTCTGAGACAGGAGGATTATAGGCTTGAAGCCAGCCTCAGCAACTTAGCGAGACCCTCAGCAACCTAGAAAGGCCTTGTTTCAAAATAAGAAGTAAAAAGGGCTTGGGTGTAGGGCAGAAGTAAAACTCCCCAAAGAGGCAAGGGGTAAGCACTTTGTATCCTCAGATTTGCCTGTCAAGAATGACTACAGGGATAGAGACACAATGGTGGGCAAGCCAGCTCCGGCTAGCTGAAGGGAATTCCCCAATCAGAACTCACCCAAAAGGGGAATCTGGATGGGATGCCACAATGTTCACTAAAAGGCACCTCAGATTTTTCTAATTATTTGTGAGTATAAAGCTTACCTAATCTTTTAGTCGCTTTACCAATATAAATTAGTACTGATAGCTGCTAAAGACATGTTAGCAAGCCCATGGTTTAGGCCAATTTCAACATTTAGTGCAGAGATTTTATTTTATGACAATGAACACACAACATCTGGAAGTCTTTATTTAAAGTAGTTTTATCCTCTTGTCCCCTGATATTATCCCCTCAAAGATAAACACCAATAAAAATTAATACATTATGAAAATGTGTGGCTATAAAGAAAAGGTCAGTGCTGAAAACCATGGGGCTAAATCAATCTAAATTTCTATTGCCTAATATTTTCCTTTACCTCAATACTTCCCATTCAATACTTGGTTTATTAGATTATTGGTTCAGAAAACATTGATTAATGACCCACTATCTTTAGAAACTAAAACAAAAATAACCTAGAACCCCGCCACCAAGGGCCATTGAGACTAAAGAGGAGATGACACATGAAGAAATTAATGGAATATCATAAAAATAAAAAAATAAATCTAGTTTCTCTGTGAAAAGCCTCTAGACACTGACAAAATCCTAAATCCTAGGTCTAGATTCAAACTTCCAAAATGTCCAAGATTCTTCTTGACTGTTTCCTATTCCTCCTCTCAGAGGACCTCTGAACAGAGACTTTCCCCATCTCAGATCCTCCACTCCGAATCACAAATTGAAAGCACTAAAAATATACCCAGGGCCTACCAATCAGGTCCTGATCTCATCCACAGAGCTAATTCAAAGTGGAAACCCATTTAGTCACTGAACGAGTCTTTCTTTACATGAGATCTACTTAGCAAATGTTTATGGACCCTGTCTATGTTTCCAGAATTGGTCTAGAAACCGGAGATAAACAATCAACAAGGTCTCCTCCCTGAAGGATCTTACAGTCTAGAGCAAAAGCCAGATGACAACCAGATGAGCCAACAAATGTATACTGTTATCAGATACTACTAAGTGCTTTAAAAGAAATAAAGCAGAGGAAGAGAAGAGATGAAGGAAAGGATACTTTTAAGGATAGCCTAAGTAGAGGGATGATATTTGAGTGACCATAAAAAAGTGAGGGAAAAAACCACAGGAATGTCAGGAGGGTTGTCCAGGCAAGAGATCGCCAAGGCTCCGGGTGGGAATGTGCTCCCAAGTCTCCCAGAACCGCTCCTTTGCCAGCTACTGTCATTGACCCCACGCTCCCTACTCCATGGCCACCCAAATGTGAAAAAGCAGCCTGAATTCCCACAACTTGCACTGCATTAACAATACCTCTTAACACCTTTCCTTCTGCTAAGCACTTTGATTTGTATGTGTCTGAGTTGTTTAAAAACTAGAAATGGAACCCAGGAATCATCAGGTCCTGTGTCCAACTAACATCACTGCTGCTCCCATATTCCAAACAAAGGAACACTCCCACTCCACAGAGGAAACCAGCCACATGAGTTACACTATTACCTCTAAACTCAGCAGCAATCCAACAATAAACCAAAAAGATCTCCTTTCCAAGATCTGATATAAAACTATTAGAAGAGTCTATTTTGTTTCTATTAGAATGTAACAGAAACTCTCTTTTTTGGTGGAATCAGATCCAGTAGTGGACTAATTAACTCATTTTTCCAACTTGGAAAATAAATTAACTATTGTATATATGCATAAGTGTATATAAGCATACACTCTTGTGTGTACAATGTATATACATACTAATTATATATATTTATATATACACTCTTACATATACACTTATATATGTACATACTTATAGATTTTGCCCATTTTCTTTTCACTTTAAACACAGAGATATACATCCATTCACCACCCTTTTGGTGTTGAGACAAAAGCACAGATACATATACAGATATCTAATGCATTACTTTTAAATGTAATGATGAGAACCAGCTTCCAAAAAGAACAATCTTCACTTGATACTTGAATGTTCTATGATGGCACGTTGCTCCATTGTTTGTCATTAGGTCTCTAAGACCTGCTCATTAGGATGCAACTACCTATGGAAATTTCAATCGAAGTTCAACTCACCATCTAGTTTTTTGATCTGTATCTGATAATCACTCCGGTGACCAAATGATGTTCAACTACACTGATTAGAAATACTACATAAGAGTAATAACTAACTACCTTTGAAAAATCAAACTCAGACTCTACATATGCAAGACAACCCATTTCTTGGGTCAAACCAACTACATAAGAAACCATCTTACTATTTATTTACCCTACATTTTCCTGCATTCAAAATAATCATCTATTTCTAAAGAGATCATAAAACAAATGGTCTTCTAGTAAAAGACAGCTAAAGTTTAATAGTTCGTACATTTAGAGTTGCCGATAAGAAACAGTTTAAAAATTACCCTTTGGTTTCAGCATGTTCTTAACTCTTACCTACAAAATGCAGAATCCATTTTCTGGTCAATCATTTCCAATCTCTTGACATTTATAACCCTTAAGTTACAGTCAGTCAGTCAACAAGTATTTATTGCTCTGCCAAATTGGTGAAATACGCATGGCAATAATAATAAATTCTTTTTAGAGTTATGCATTTTAGAAAGGGAGCATTAAAAAGAATCATTAAACATATAAAGTCAGAATTAAGGAACGTTAAGAAAATGTTCCTTGAAAGTGCTGGTAAATGCCCCATACACATGCAAAACATAAACATAGAAAGAATGTCTGTCTTCAAGATGATTTATTAATGCAAAATTATGTCATTTGCAGGAAAATTGATGGAACTAGAGAATATTATGCTAAGTGAGATTAGCCTATCACAGAACATAAATGGTTATATGTTTTCTCTCATATGTGGAAACTAGGGAAAACTTGGGATACAAGAGAGAGTCCAAATAAAGGAGGAAAAATCCCATTGGAGTGATAAAAGGGGCCTAGAGGAGGGAGGTGAGAGGGGGAAACTTGATGAAGGAAACACTTCAAGTGATGCTATGTACGCATATGAAATTATCAATGCCGATTTCAGTATCATGTATGGAGAAGAGGAGAGTGTGGGTGAGGTCAGGGGTCACTCTCCAAGTGCTGTGTACATCTATGTCCCTATCACACTGAATTTCATTATGTTGTATATTTACAATGTACCAATAAAAGTATATATTTAAAAAATAATTTATTAAGAAAAGCAATTTGCCTAGGAAACACAGAAGACAATTTTATAATTGTTGCTTAACTCTCAAAGATTTCAAAATTAACTTATTACTAAATGCAACTGTAAGGTAAATGCTTATTGCAGTTTCTTGCATTTTTCAGTTGGGATTGTAATTAAAAAATAAAAAATAAATAAATTTAGAGGAGTTAACTATGAAACCTAGATACTGTAAATTTTTGAAAGTCATTAATGAATTATATTTTAAGCAAATACAATATTTCTAAATCTTAATTTCTGGGGAAAAAAGCAGTTTTCCCATTGGTAAAATAAAACACATTACATTTTTTAAAGCCACAGGAGGATTTTGGAGCCATTATAACTATTCTTAATGATACAGTAATGGTGGACAGATGTCATACCACATTTGTCAAAACCCATAGAATAGACAACACAAGGAGAGATCTTTAAGGTAAACTTTACTTAGTAATAATGCATCAGCCTTGGCTCATCAATTGTATCAACACCTGCAAAAACTGTCAATAGTAAGAGTAATTGGGTTGGAGGAGGGGTTATAGTTTAGCTCTGCTCCCCATCATTTTTCTGTAAACTAGTCAAATAATTAAAGTCTATTTTACAAAGAGAGAAAATTCAAACATTACAATAATTTTACCTTTATATTGGTTAAAATTCAGCTCAACCTGCAAAATTAATAATCATTTATAAATTTAAATAGGTCTAGAAATTATGCCACTATTGATAAGTACTGACATATCTACCTGGTGAGACACAGTCACCAACATCTGCACCTTGCTTCCTGCCTTTAGCGTATACACTGCTAAATTGAGTCTGAGGCTTAAAAATAGCAATGAACACTGGCCTAAGAGTGTGTGCAGATGTTCATTCAAATTACAAATTTAATCATTCACAGTTAGCAGTCCTAGAGGAAAGGCACAGGGTGTGAGCCTTTTCATGAGCCTTTCCACGTCTCATTGGCCTGGAAGCTGTCACCATTATAGTGCATCTATGGGAATTTGAAAGGCACTTTATAAAGCAAGAGGCTTTTAAAATACAAGGTGGGCAGGAGAATGATGGTTCAGTCACTAACATGTATGCAAATCCTCATAGACATTTGAGGAAAAAGGAAAAATGGAGATATTAATGGTCAGTATTATTTTGGTATCTTTAAGCCTCAGAGTTTTAGTTTTTTGTTTTTTTAACTACAGCCATAATTATTCCTGTCTGATGATCTTCACTGAACCCCTAAAGAAATTGTGTCCAGATCACAAAAGTTAGAAATCTTTTGGTCAATAACTGCCGTGAAGACCCAACTCACCACAAAAGGAGCTAGAAATGCAAAGAATGCATGAAACATCTCAAAACATCAACACATTAAGAACCATTTGTAGTGCAACTACTATGCAACTAACAAGGAAATAATTTTGACAGTTAAAAGCATTTTAGAAGCATTGATACAGTGGTGTCAAAGAGGTATCAATAACTCATAGTTAAGGAGTAAGCAGAATTCAGAAAACATTCCATGAGAATGAAATTGTTTCCACCAGAAAATATGTTCAAAATATGAACCAAACTATAATGTCTATTCAACAATGAAGCGAAGAAAATTTTCAGGAAAGGAAATGGGAGAAATAATATAAATCCATGGCAAGAGTCTGAAATTTTGCTACCCTGGTCTGTCACTCTTATGTCTCAAAGTCAAAAGCCAAACCTAAACAGAATGCTTAAGATGCCTCAGAACAAATAATACAAAGCACGAGGGATTACCTCAGTTAGCCAGAGTATTGGTCTCTAATGTAACACACTATCTCCCTGTTCCAAAGTGTCCTCCAATGCTGTGACCATGTTTAAAAGCTTCTTCTTGGCCAATTCTTTTCTCACTTTCTTCATTTTCTCTTCACACACTTCAAATTATTTTCAACTCCCTCAGACTCCCTTTTGTATTTTTGAAAAGGTACTTTATTATAAAACTTAACTTGGAAAAGCAAAAAAAGAAAACTCAAGTGAGACAGATTAAACTCCTCAAAAGTGAACATAGATGTGGTTCCAAATGTTAGAACTGGTCTCTGTCATTCACGTCAAATAACTCTACTATCAGCACAGATCAGATCCTTGTCTTGATTCACCTAAGGCCTCCCAAGCTGACAATGAAGTTTCACTTGTCATTATTGGACTCAGTCTCCTCTTAAGTGGGTCCTTACAATCTGACCAATTCATGAACAACACTTAAAGGTCTTTTAATAATTTAAAAATTCAAAAACCTGAACTCAAATCACAATGCAAGAAAATTGCTAGATATGAAGAAATATCAGAAAAGTAGAACCCTTTTTACAAAATGAAATCTATTCTAGGCTCTATCTTCAGCAATTGTCCTCATAAACTTTTATGTATATCAAAATGATCTGGATTGTTTATCAAGCCTGCAGTGCTAGCAATTCTTGAACAATGGGCCTGTGTGGATCTAGGAAAAGTACATTATTGATTAGCACCTTTGTGGGACCACAGAACCACATCCTTTGCCCTGCCTCCAACTTTGTCTCACCTCTCCTTTGGCCTCACCTCTACCTCTGTGTAACCTGTCTTCTAATCTCTGGATGCCAGTCCCCTCCCACTCCCCCATTGTTGCAGAGGAAGTATGACAACAATCTTTGTTTGTCATTTACTCCCTACAGAAGGATCTTTTTCTCTTTGGTGGCATGCTGTCATTTTTTCCATTATAAACTAAAATATTAGGAGCAGTTAAGGTTATCTTTCATAAATTTTTGTCATCTTTCTGGGTGATATGGTTTATGCTTGTTGCTAATTCCTTAATTTTAGCCTTCATTTTCAAATTAAAACAGCAAACTGCTACATACATCTACTGGCTAGTTTTTTTTTTTTTAAGAAATGAAAGAAAAAGGGAAGAGTCTCTGGCCCTCCTGCCAATATTTGCTCTGCATTATCAGCACTATTAGTGATTCCCAGGGTCAGTAAACTGGTGATTTCTTCACATTAATTATCTATATAGCTCCCCTGAACTATCCAACTATCTCACCTCATCTCCATACTTTGCACTTGATACCTAGTCACTACATGTTTAGAAGAACCAAGTAGTACTATGCTTCATCTACAAAATAAAAGTCTATATCACTTTCTGACAAAAATTATTGGATCCTGATCCAATGTTTTATTATTAGTTAGTCATTTTTAGAAACTAATTTAGAAACTAATCATATTCAGTATATTAAAAATGTTACTTCTGTGAAAACTATTTTACTCTGTAATGCATGCAAGCAAGATAACACAGTGGTTAAAACTGTTTAGCAACACATTTCTTTTGATTCAGAGCCCATGGAAAAATAACCAAGTATGTTATACACAGCTTAAGTCTAAGCCAGAGCCAAGGGCTGAAATCAGTCTGAGTAAGAGGAATGCCCACATTTAAAAGATGGTAGTATCAGACCAACACCTTCCAGAAAGACAACCAACCTTGTATTGAACATGGATAAACCCAAGAAAGCAGAAATTGTCAAAACTTGAGGCTCTTACCAGAAATGGACTCCAGCAGATGCAGGAGACACACATTATGGCCAGAAGCTGGATGACCATTTCAAAATGATGAGACCTGCCTTGTCTGTGCTGCTGACTTCTAAATCTCACTCTCAAAAGTGTAATTCCGGTGATGGCATTGCACAAGAACGAAACACCAAGGGCTAAGAGGCCCAGAAAAGAAAAGAGTAGAAGATAAAATCTATCTTCCCAGTCTTCGATGTGTTCAGTGTTATAGAAACACCAGGTCCTTGTTGCTTGAATTTTATAGTCTCGATGCCCAAGGACAGGCAGCAAAGCTATAAAAACAGCAAACAAGCACACACCACTCAACATCATTTTCACATGTTTGGATGTAATTTTCGTAGAATGAAATATTGGTTTGGTGACTCCGATACACCGCTCAATGGCCATCACACTGCCTAGGAAAAGTGGGCACAAGCCAGAGAATACCATGCAGATACCAAAAATACTGCAAAGGACATTTGATTGATCAAAGCGGATCCAGTCTTTATCAGATGCATATACAAACACTGCTATGGTTCCATTGATGAGATGGCCAAAGAAGTCTATAATTACCAGGCCACTAGCCAAAAGCAGAAACGATGCCTTGGACTTCTGTCTAAATCTCTGATATGCCTTCATGAGAATGGCAATGGCAAGGCTATTTGATAAGATTCCCACTGTCATGAAGATTATTGAAAAAAATACTGAAAGCCGGTTTTCCGTCTGGCAGGTTGCATTTGAAAGGAGCCCAGCTGCAGGAGACACTGGCTGTTTGGAATTGTTCATGGACATTGTCGTGAAGATAAAAGCTTCCCACTCAAGTCATCTCCCTCTCAGAACTGTGCAGGCTTGCAATCCAGACATCTGTAGCATAAAGAGAGAAGAATTAGAAAGACCAAAACACCGATCCTCTGACATTTAAGAGTGAAATTCCCAGCACCCTGTGGTGGGTTTGGATTTGTCTGGCCTATCATAAGCAAGGTTGTATCATACTGAAAGCAGCATCCATCTGCCTGTGGTTCTTTTTCCTTTTCAAGGTAAGGAAGCTGCCAAAATTGATACCTCTTGGTTCACTTCCCTCTGCATATAGGCACCTCTAGACAGTTCACTGACTCCTTAAAACGTTCAAAGTTTACAAAATACTAGCAAGATCAGATTCAAATTAAATCAGTTTTTTTTTTAAAGCATAACAACCTATTTTAAAAACTGAATGATCTTCCAATTTCTGTTCTTTTCTTTTATGGGATTTTCCCCTAAACTTCAAATTATTCCCCAGGTGAACCACTCTTGGTCAGGCACACATACCAATCTTCTCTAAACCTTGGGAGGGGGACCAGCAAGCTCACTGAGGTTAAATGGAGCGTTTATCAATGTGTTTCTAAAAGCTAAGTCGTATAACAGCAAAACACGAATATGTTGACCCCAGGAGGGCACAGCAGTGAGTCTCTGGGAAGGTTTTTCTGGTCTAGTTACCACCTGCGCAGAAATCCTGGTTCCTCGTGGGGGGAGGGGGCGGTCCGCTCTCACTCTGGGAACATCTGCCTTAAAGTTTTTAAGCTACAGCTTCAGAAATAGTAATATTCAATGTGAAGTATTTATTGGTTGTTCTTTCCCTACGAGGGTTGACAAAACCCAGATACAGAGGACTGAAGACAGCCACCCTACCTAGAGCTAATTCGATTAGCATTTCCCAAGCAACTTTCCCGGAGGCAGGGAATTCTGGAGCAGCCTTTCCTGGGACCCGCCGGGCTGAAGGCAGCCGCCTCCTGCAGTTTTGACTTTCGCCCATTACTAACCCGGCAGCCTCCGGGCTCTGCTGGCAACATCTTCCCCACACCTACTAACTTGCTGAAACTTTCTGCAGTTACTCAAGCTCCAGAAGGTTGTTTTCCCTCCCACCCTGGGGGGCGCCAAAGGCTTGCGCCAGCCCTTGTCCCTACAGAGTTCCACGGGGAGCGAAAAGATCTCTCTCTTTGCCTATTTCCCTCCTCCGAGACCCTCCTACCCCGTCTCCATCCTCCCAAGCTCACAATCCGGACCGGTCAGCCCGAGTATCCTTCCCTCTCCACTGGTCTCGGCAGCCTGGGAAATCTGGTCCAAACTTGTTGCCAGGCGCAACCTAAGGTGCCCTTCAGCGCGGCCCGCTGCGGCTACCCCGGGCGTCTCCCGGGACCAGTTGGTTAAACTTGTATGGGGCTGACCATCTCGGGGCTGAGCCAAGCCAGCCGCTGGAGAAGAGGTAGTTACCTGGTCGTCCCCGGCCGCGGACAGGGCTGTCGGCTGAGCAGCTGAGCGCGCCCCTGGGTGCTCCATGGCGCGTCCAGCCCCGCGCAGCCGCCCCGCAGATCCCATCGAAGGCCGCGCCGCGCTCTGCTCCGACCGGCGTCCAGCTGCCGGTCCCTCTCCGCGCTCGATCCTAAAGCCGAACCTGCTGGCCGCGCTCGGCCCCTCCAATCCCGTGGCACCGGGCGGCGCTGGCAGCCAGGGCTGGATGAAGAGCCGGGTGACCTCCGCCCCTTCCTCTTCTCTCCTCTCCGCCCCCTTTTCTACTAGCTGGAAGAGGGACGCGGAGAGAAGAGCACACCGCGCTCGGATGCAGCGACCACCCCATCAGCAGCGGGGCTGCCCTCTCCGACGCCAGACCGGCGACGGAAAGTTTTATTTTAAACTCATTTTGAAGCGAAAGGGGCCATTTTTGAGGACTCAAGATAGGAAACTGGAGAGCTGAGGAAAGTCTAGGGACTGTGTCTGCGGCTGTCAGATGTAGCTAGCAAACTGCTCATTCCGGGTCCAGCTCCCAAAGAATAAAGGTAGGAAGAGGCCAAGTGTTTGCTGGACAACTCTGTGACAGCTATTCTCCGGGAGGGAAAAACAGGTGTTCCGGCCACGTGCTGTAAATGGAGACACAGCCCGAGGGTCCACCCTTACGCAGAGTGCTGGACTCTAGCCAGCTATCTAAGGAATGAGAAAGGAAATGGGTGACATGCATTCTGGAAGAGCACCCCACAAATAAGAGAATAGTAACCTTTTGGAGATTATTAAAATCAACTGGTAGATCGGCGCGGTGGAGCACGCTTGTAATCCCAGTATTTTGGAGGTTGAGTGAGACAGGAAGATCTTAGGTTAGAAACCAGCCTCAGCAACTTAATGAGTCTCTCCATAACTGAGACCCTGTTCCAAAATTTAAAAAATGAAATAGAACTGGGGGCGGGGGTAGCTCCGGAGTAGAATACCCCTGGGTTCAATTCCCAGTACCACCAAAAATAAAATCCACTGATGAAAGAATACCCCAAAGAATAAGCATCTAATAAAAATTGTGGAGATCAGTTTATTATGAAGTAAGGAAATATTCATTTTTCATTAAAAATGATCATTCAAGACACTTATAACTGTAACTGATTTTTGCTAATACCACATTCATCCATACCTATTAGTGATGTCCCATTTTTTTCCCAGCTAAACTGTCATGTGAATCTATTACTAACTTTTGTTCTTTTGACTTTAGTAAAATGTTGCCCTCACCTATGTGAAAAACCAGTGCCACATGAACTAAAACACCATTTCTCCATTCTAGAGTCAGAAGGAGACTGAATTCCTTGAAATTGGAAAGGTTCATAAAACACAAATGTGAGATAACATAAATTAGCCATTAAGTGTAGAAAAGAATGAATATCGTTTTCCCCTGTGGTAGATAGTGAGATTTTTTTTTAATTGATATTATCATAACTTGCAAAGTAAACTGTTGTTCAGGTATGGTCAGAGAGTCTAATGTTTTGATTAGTCAAATATTTGGTTAGTAGAGAAATATTATACTTAGATGGCCAGTACCCAAAGAACAGGTGAAATAAGCCACACTAAAAATGTGACACAGAGTTCTGTTCTTTCCTTTAATGATTAATAACACTTAATTACATTCCATTGCAATTACTGGCTTCCTAATGTCTCTCCTGCTGAAATGACTTCCTACCGAGGTCTTGTTCATCTCTCCACCCTCACGTAAGAAAGGTCTGGCCACTCACCAAATGTTTGAATTAATAAATGCTGCAGTAAGTGTTTCTAGTATTATAGTTCTGCATCCTGAAATTTTCTGACCTTCACTGGAGCATCTCACCAACATCAGCTGCTCTAGCTACTGGTGAGTAAAAGAAATAAAGCTCTCATTAATCCATTGTCAACTCATAACATTAATTATGTAATATATTCAGAATAATATTAATTTATTTTTCAAAGTACTACATAAATCACATTGCATTTAAAATCTACTTTGCATATATTATTAGAATTCCTCTTTTAGAATCCATCATCTAATCAAGATTATTTCACCTGAGTATTAATAAAATATCCTAAACATCTATATATCTTCTCATCATGATAGAATACATTACTATTGATAGAGTAAGCGGCCAGTCTGTAAAGAATATACAATTCATACCTTCAAAATAAAATCCACGGGAGGCTGAGACAGGATTATTACAGGTTTGAGATCAGCCTCAGCAACTTAGTGAGGCCCTTAGCAACTTAGTGAGACCCTATTTCAAAATAAAATAAAATAAGGCTGGGGGTGTAGTTCAGGTGTAGAATACCCCTGGGCTCAATACCAAGTACCCCCCCACACACACACACCTAAATATACACACAGATGCTGTATCTGGCCTTATGCTACACAAATCTGATCCTTATTCTTAGTCCCCATAGGTAGTCTTTAAGAACTGGTGAATCTGAAGATGAGGGAAACTAAGAGACCAAAAAAAGTAGGGAGGGGGCCTTTGTTGTTACTCTGAGAAGTGGACACTCCAGCACATCCATTCAAGGAATTCTTGATTACTTAGCTTTGTGCCAGTACTGTTTCTGGGAGGCAAAGATTACTATGTCAACAAAGAATACAAGTCCCTGCTCTGGTGTGGCTTTTAGGCTAAGAAAACACACTACCTGTGTGGCATGCATTCCCAAAACCTTAATGTAATTTTAGCTATCTAGGATTACCTTTGTGTTTAATGGAGACAACGCAAATGACCACCTGTCTACAAAGGCATAATTTACAATAGTGTGCACTTGGCAATCATCCTTCAGGATTGAATGCAGGATGCTTTGCTCAGAAGAGGTGCACAATATGATTAAAGCCAGAGAAACAGGAACCTAGTGACACTGAGTTGAAATAAAACTCCATAAAAATCAAGGGGAGTGCTGGAAATTGATTTTTGTAGTTTTAATAAAACTGTCTACCAAAGCTTTCTTGGAATTTGCCATCAAGATTAATAATGGAAGCATGCCCCAGTTTCATAGTGATGAAAAAAACAACTTTTGTCTTTTCATTTTTAGTATGTAACTATTTGATACATAAAAAGTAATATATATCACACATTTGCAACTAGTGAATTATACAAACAAAATAAGCCCACAAACCTACTATCCAATTAGGGACTATATTAATTTCCTAGGGCTGCTGTACCACATATCAGCTGGTGTAAGCAGCAGATTGTTTTAAGAGTTTGGGGCCAGGAGAGATGGAGCACCTTTGTCATCCCAGTACTTGGGAGGCTGAGATGGAGGATCACAGGTTCACAGCCAGCCTCAGCTACTTAGGCCTGAGAACCTGTTTCATAAAGAATAAAAAATAGGGCTGGGGGTGTAGCTTGAAGGTAGAATGCCCCTGGGTTCAATCTCCAGTAACACACACACACACACACACACACACACACACACACACACACACAGTTTGGAAGCTAGAAGTCCAAAATGGAGGTATCAACAAGGTTGGCTCCATCTGAGAGGTGTGGGGGAGAATCTGTTCCAGGCCATTTGCATATGTCTGGTGACTTGCTGGAAACCTTAGGAATTCCTTGGTTTATAGATGCATCACTCCAATGTCTACCTTCATTTTCACATGCCATTCGTTCTGGGTCGCCATCTTCACATGGCCTTCAACTAATAAAGACCTAATCTTAACTAATTATATACACAGTGATCCTATTTCCAAATAAGGGAACATTTTGAGATACAAGGGTTAGAACTTCAACATACTTTTTTTTGGAAAAGACATAAGCCAACCCGTAACAAGGACTATGCTAGAACACTGATAATATTATATTTCTCTGTATCTTCTCCCTCCATTCCATTTCTCTGTATCCTTCACCTCGATAACCACTACCCTGAATTTGTGTATCACCATTCCCTTGTGGTTTCCTATTGTTTTATCATATCACAGAAGTATACAGATAAACCAAAATATTTTTTAAGCTTTCCTTGTTTTGTAACAACCTTCTGTGACTTGCTTTGTTCATGCAAGATTTTTAAAAGACAAATATATTGATATATGAAGTAGGAATTTTTTATTTGTAAATTTCTATGATATCTTGATATTTTAATATCCAAATTTTAAAAATATTATTCCATTAGGGTTACTACCCAGTTTGATAAAAATATTCCTCTATGAATAGTTTTGTACTCATCACCTTATATAGGACTTTCTCTAGGATATATAGCTAGAGTGAAATTTCTGAGTCATGAAGCATGAGAATACTCAACTTTGAAAGATAATACTAAGCTGTTACATCAATCCCCACTCCCCTGAGCTGTGTATTTGAGTTCCCCTTCATCCTCATTAATGACAATGTTTCAATTGTCTAGCTTTTTAATTTTTTACCAACCAGATGGTTGTAAAAATGACATCCATTGTGGACTTAAATTACATTTTCTTTTGCATCAATGTTTCTTCTTCTGTGAAATGACTGCTCATCTCTTTTATACAGTTTAATTGAATTTTCTTATTATTGATATTATTGATTCATTGTATGTCCTAGATGCTAATCTTCTATAAGTTATATGTTTTGCAAATATCTTTTTTTAAACACAGTTTGCCTTTTCATTCTCTTTATGCTGTCTTCTTTTACAGTTCTTAATTTATTGCAATCAATCTAAACAGTTTAAATCTCATCTTTTGTATTGTACTTTAGCATTTTTATTTATTTATTTATTTATTTTTATTGATTGGTGCATTGTAATCATACATCTTTGTTAGGTACAAGCTGATAAAGGCATATATGCACACATTTCTCATTTAACCCCTTCCCCAATTCCCACCCCACTCCCTTGCCCTCCCTCCTTCTCAAGTTCAGTTTAATGATTGACTTTGATATATTTGTCAAAGTACATCATGTGCATTAGGGTGTCTCTCCCCCTTGCCCCCAGTCTCCTTTTTCATCTAGAGTCCCTCTTATGCCCCATCCTCTCCCTAGCATCTGCATATTAGGGAGAACATATGCTTTTTTACTCTTTGTGACTGACTAATCTAACTTAACATAATGTTTTCCAGTTGCATCCATTTCCCTGCAAATAACATAATTTTGTTCTTCTTTATGGCTGAGTAAAATTCCATTGTGTACATATCCCATCATTTTGTAATCCATTCATCTGTCAATGGACATCTTGGCTGTTTCCATAGTTTGGCAATTGTGAATTGTGCAGCTATAAACATAGATACACATGCATTGGTCTGATTGTTTGGTTTCCATTCTTTTGGGTAGATACCCAGAAGTGGTATTGCTGGATCATATGGTAGGTTCATTCCCATTTGTCTGAGGATCCTCCATACTGTTTTCCAAAGTGGTTGCACTAATTTGCAATCCCACCAACAATGTATTAGGGTTCCCATTTCTCCACACCCTCGCCAGCAGGTGTTGTTGTTCGTGTTTTTTATGATTTCCATTCTGATTGGAGTTAGGTGAAATCTCAAGTTAGTTTTGATTTACATCTCTCTGATTGCTAATGATGTAGAACATTTCTTCATACATTTATTGGCCATTTGTATTTCTTCTTTCATGAAGTGTCTATTTAGATCCTTTGTGGAACCCCAAACACAAAGAAGTATGTTAGCTGGTTAGAATGGTAAACACATAAGACAAAAACAAGTCTTGCCACAAAATCCATTCTCTTACCAAGTCTTCACACTGCCTCTGGGTTTAATAAAACATTAAGTTCTGTCCTTGAGGTACAAGGTTGTTGCTACTGACTCTACCACCAGAAGGACAGATGTCTGTGTTGTTTTGCTCTCAGTGCAGAAGGTTTTGCAATAAGCCATCAACATTCTTTCATAATATCCCAGATCAACCATGGTACTTTCTGGTTAATTCTTCATGACAGAAGCAGAATAGAAAGTCTGGGAAGTAGAGGGAAAGGTTGGGAGGTGGCTGAATAGAAAGACACATTTACTAGCCTCCTATCCTGTGCCAGGCTCTTTAAATATATACACAAATGGCACTGGGTAGTTATTTTTATCCTCATTATACAGAGGAATAATGAGGAGCCTGAAGTTCAGAGAGCATAATGGATTTGCCTTAGATCACATAGCTGTATTGAAAGTGACACACAGCCCAAACTGTGAAGCAATTAGCTCTTTCTGCCTCATCAAAGGGACCTGGAGGGCAGTGCAGAGCATCTGAAACCTCTTACATATTCCTACTGCCCCTTCATCTGGCACCTTGATCCTGGTTACTATCTTCAGAGCCGTGACTGCTTATTGCTACTCACCATTTACACCACAAACTTATTGAATTCCTAAGGTAAACAAGGCATTATGCCAAGGATATTGGTGATGCAGCGATGATGTAGCCTCACGTTTCCTCATTCTTGTTAACATTCCCTACTTCATATTTTCAATTCCACCTTCCTCCTTACCCAGGCTCCTCTTTGCTCTTTTGGATCTTTATCTTCCTAATTTATCAGACTTCAGTATTTAACCTCATTACCTGGATACAACTAAGCAACAAATATAATATTTCCAGTTAGCTTTTGTTTTAATGGTTCAGAGCAGATGGAACATAGGACATATAGTGTTCGACAAAGTTGAAAATAAGCATATGTAATATGGAAAGGAATGGATCAGATGCAACCTTCCAGAAATATCTAGAGACACTGAGCCCAAGGTAGGGTGTAAAAAAATGAATGGTCCTGTGGAAATACACTTTGCTCTTTCGCTCTTCTTATTGATGCCTACATGCTAAAAGATAAAAGTTTATATCTATGGAACACTGACTGTGTCTCAAGTGCCATGCAAAACACTTTGCATGTCTTATTCAATTAACTCTCACAAGAATTTGATTAAAAAAAAGAAGGCAAAATCATGATTCTCATTTTGCACATAAGGCAACCAAGGCACAGAAAGGTCATCTTAGAGATAGAACTCAAGCTCAGGTTTGTTCATCTCCCGAGCCCCTGACCTTGGCCCATGCTGCCTCCCTGAAGATAAGAACCAGCCAAGACACAGAGGTTGTGCAAGGATCAGCAGCTGTCATGGCATGTCCTTTTGTAGCTAAATGATTATCAGAAGGGTCATCTTGGTTCCTTGTAGGCATGCAGCCACTATTTCACTGAGATTTTCATGTGAATCTCACTTAGTGAAGTATCAAAATACCAGCATCTAAGTCCAAAGCAAATCTGAAAACACCACGAAGGATGGTGAGACCATCCCTGAAACAGCAAAGAAAACCACTTCTTTAAAAACCATAAAAAATTAGTCTCCAATTGTAATTCAAGTAAAGAAGACTTGAAGAGGGAGAAATGATAGGGTCACGTTGCTCTAACTCAGCATAGAGAGAAAATAACTTTTCCTGGAAGAGGGAGCTATCACACCCCTGGGAACAATGATATCAAAGAGCTGAACCTGACAGCAGAGTCTGCTTCTCAGACATTCAATCACTGAAGTCCCAAGGGACCTGGAGATCCAGGGACTCCACACTCAGGGTTGATGCTCCACAGTCATCATCTAGATGTTCTTAATAATTCTACTATTTCTTCTTCAATAAGACCTCAAAAATCTCAGGAAATTAAAACAAGAATTAATAAATGGGATGGCATTAAACTGAAAAGTTTCTGCTCATCAAAAGAAACCATCAAGAGTCTAAAAAGAAAGCCTACAGAATGAGAGAAGATCTCTAACTACCCTTCAGATAGAGGACTAATATCTAAAATATAGAAAGAACTTAAAACACTTTATGTGTAAAAAAACAAGTAACCCAATCAAGAAATGGGCAATTGAACTAAATAGAAAACTGACAAAAGAAGAGATACAAATGGCCAATAAATACATGAAAAAATGCCCAACATCATTAGCAATCAGGGAGATACAAATCAAAACTACACTGAGATTCCCTCTAATCCAAATCAGAATGGCAATCATCAAGAAGACAAAAAAACAATAAATGCTGGTGAGTAAGTGGGGAAATAGGAACTCTTCTACACTATTGGTGGGATTGCAAATTAGTTCAGCCTCTGGAGATCAGTGTGGAGATTCCTCAGAAAACTGGGAATGGATCCACCATATGATCCAGCTATATCACTCCTGGGTATCTTTCCAAAGGGAAATCAGATGACTACAGCAATATACGCATATCCATGTTCACAACAGCACAATTCACAATAGCCAAATTATGGAGCCAACCTAGGTGTCCCTCAATAGATGGATGGATTACAAAATTATGGGAAATACACACAATGGAATTCTACACAGCAATAAAGAAGAACAAAATTATGTCATTTGCAGGAAGATGGATGGACCTGGAGAGCATTATATTAAGTCATATTAACCAGTCATGGAAATTGAAGGGTCACATGTTTTCTCATATATATGGAAGCTAGGGAGTAATCAGGATACCAGAGGGACTTTAGATAATGGAGGAGAAACTCCAGTAGAGCCAGAGAGGTGGTCTAGGGGAAGAGGAGATAAGAAAGGGAGAATCAATAAATGAAACACTTCCATTCACATTTTGTACATATATGAGAATACCAATCCCAATCTCAATACCCTGTATGGAGAAGGGGGTGGAATGGGGGAGAACTGGGGGGAAAGCCCGCCGAGTGCTGTGTGCATTATGTAACTATCACTATGATTTACATTATGATGTGAGACTATAATGTACCAATAAAGGTATTTAAATATAATTCTACTATTGCATTTGTGTTTTGTAAGTGAAGTCCAATGAAGCAATAGAACACTCGTCAAGGGCTTGGAACTCCAGCCCATGCACAGCACTGTCTCCCTGGGTAGGACCCTCTTGGAACAGGGTCTCAGCCGCCCCTTCCACGCTCCACGCCCACTCCTACTCATGGTTTGCTGCCCCCTTCACCAGAGAGGGGTTTGGTCTTGAGCTTGGATAGGAGTGAGACATGGAGATGGGACTTCTCATCCACCTTCATCCAAGTACTGCCCCAGAGGTTTGAAAATCTTTAGGAGTTGCCCACCTAGCACAGGTTGGGGTGTTGGGCCCATGGATATGGGAAAACCCTCACTCAACTTCTCCACCCTGGGACTCTGTCTGGAGGCAGCACATCGGTCCCTTTGATGGTGAGAAAAGAAACCCAATAGCCACCAGGCCCACACAAGCACAAATGTACCCCAAGTCACTGAACGGGAGCCTTGGCCACCTGTGAGAGTCGGCCCCACCCGGGAGTATCTCTATCTTCCAGCACTCTCTCAGAGGCTCCAAGCCTACATGGACCCCCTCATTATTCCTTCTGACTTTCCTGAGTCTGTCTTGAGGTTTTTCTCTTCTGACCAGTCAGAGGCACTCTCTGACCACAGGCCTCAAAATACAAATTGCGTAATTCTGGTGATTCCACAACCGAATGAAATATTTTATTTGCATTTATATTGGCATTGCACAACATAAAGATGAACAATGAAATCCATGATAATAGTTTAACACTTTAATTTCATTTACTCGGAACATAAGTAAAAAGCAGATTAAAAACACCATGACTCATCAAGGGGGGAGACCACAAAAAGAAAGGAAACAGCTTTGTATTTTAGTACTCATAACAGCACTTTTCCTTGCTTTCTGCATTTCTCTCTCACCATGCACACATTGAATTCAGTGAGTCTTAGACATCTACAGATCATAGTGCCTGTGCTATAACATGTAATCAATAAATATTTGGTTGGTGAATGAATAAAATCATATAGAAATTTGTCCTAAACTTATAACACTAAAAACTTCCTACTTGCCAAAGTGACAAAGAGGCTGTGCCCTTTATATATTTGGGTCTTCCATAAAATCTAGGAAAATTCTTTTGTTGCTGCTTATTGAAACGTGTTAAATAGCTATTCATATTTTCCTGTCTCAATAGCTATAATCTCTCTAAATAATATAAAGCAGAGAATAAAAATTACAGACTATGTTAGTCAGCTTTCATCACTGTGACAAAATACCTGAGATAAACAACTTATAAGGAGGAAAGGCTTATTCAGAATCATAGTTTCAGTCCATGATCAATCTGCTTATCTGCTTTGGAGCCTGTGATGAAGCAGAGCATCATGATGGGCACCAAGTGTTGTCTACATATATGTCTCTATCATTCTGAACTTCATTATGATGTACAATTACAATGCACCAATAAAAATTAAAAGTGATATAAAAAAGAACATCATGGTAGGTAAGTGTGTGCTATAGTTTAGAACTAGAATGTTCCTCAAAAGCTCATGTATTAAGGACTTGGTCACCAGCCTGCAGCACTGTTAGAAGGTGATAGAACCTTCAGGAAGTAGGGCCTAGTGGAAGGAAATTAGGACCTCCAGCCATTTCTTTCTCACTTTGCTCCACCATGAACTTCCCACCATTCTGTTCTGCCTCGCCACAGGCCCAAGAGTAACAGACAAAATACCTGAAATGACTGACCATGAAATCTTTCCTCCTTAGAAGTTTGTTATTTCCACAATGACAGAAAGCTCACTAGCATAGTGTGTCAAAGAAAACCGCTCATTTCTTGGCAGCCAGGAGACAAAGAGAGACAGGGAGGGCCAGAGTCCCAGTAGTCACTTCAAGGGGCCTAACTTTCTTCCATTAGGTTCCACCTCCTAAAAGTTCTACCACCTCCCAGTAGTGCCACAGGCTGGAGGCTGAGCCTTCCACACACGGGCCTTTGAGGAACATTTAAGATCCAATCAACAGTATAGACTGAATAAGAAAAAAAAAAAACTGAATAAATAAAAACCAAAGAAAGTTACTCTCAAATTAGCCAATGCATGAGGCAGAAAAAAAAAATGAGGTAAAAGTCATTTTCAGCCTGAATTTTGCAACTTTATAATTACATGCTCTACATGCTTTGTATCTAGGCATAGCTAAAGCCTTACATCTTATTTTCTAAAAGCCAGTGATAATTTACTCCAATATGAATGGCATTGTATCTTCTATTGTAAATTTTCAGAAATTCAAATTGAAAATCAAAAGCTCTGTATCATAATGAGTTTTTTAAATGTTAAAAAAACCCTCTACTTTCTTAGTGTGATTTCTCTGACAATAAGAAGACACATCTTGGGAAATGTCAGTCAGGAGCAGAGGGAACACAACTGCTGACCGAATGTTGTGTCTGACAAACGGAAAATTTTTCTTCACATTTGTGTAAATTCATTCTTTCATATAGCTAAATCTTCACTCTCGATAGGATAATAATCAGACAGAAATGTCTCCATTTCCAGAGTGCCTCTCATGCACATCTATTATCTTCTACATGTCTCTGCCACAGTAGATAATTTTAACACAATTAATAAAGGTAAAATTTTATGTTAAAATATGCTCATTCTCCTGACATCTCTATTCCTTTAAAGAATTCCACTCATGTGGAAACTAAAAAATCAATGTCATAGAAAAATAAAGTGGAATAGTGTCACTAGAGACTGGGAAAAGCAGGGAGACGGAAACAAGTTAGTGAAGTGGCATGGAAAAACAGGAGGGAGGAATCAGTTCTGTTGTTCTATAGTATAGTAGGGTAACTATTAGTTACAACAATATATGATATAGTCCAAAACAACTAGGAGAGTACAAAAGTTTACAACACAAAGAGATGCCTAATGTTTGAAGAGATGAAAGTGTATATTACCCTTATTTGATTGTTATACTTTGTGTACATGTACTGGACCCCATAAAAATGCACAAATACTCTCGATAAAATTAATTAATGAATAAAAACTGAAAAATAAATCTCACCTGTGTGTGTCTCCTATTGGCTGATTTCTCCAGACTATTCTAATAAGACCCCAATTATTTCTTGACCTGCCAAATTAAATTCATCCTCCTAAACACCATGCAGGTGGTCAGGGAGCCAGGCAAATGGAACAACATTTCATACAGAGCACCAGTCACACAAGAAATAAGAAATCAAGAGAGAAGCCCATTTGTACAAAGTGGATAAATATAGTGGGATGGAAGACAGCTTACCAGACATGCAGGTGCCTAGAATCCATCCCAGGTACCTCATCCACAGGTCTTCTTCCAGGACCATGTCTGCTCCTCGGCTGACATGGTCTGGGGTACTGATCCACCTAATATTAGAACAAACCTGTGTACCTGCAAAAACCAAAAGTGAAGAGTAGCTAGGGAAGGAAAGAATAGACCCTCACAGCTAACTCTAACATCGGTTTATTCATGTATTCAACAAGTATTTATTTGTTTGGTTTGAAGAAATTTCTGGATGCAAAAATTCTAGGCTGTTTCTGGAGTCTGCCGCATATTCCATAGCCAAAATTTCAGTGAGCAAGAGATCTTTGATAACACCAGCATGGTAAACATAATCCAAATATAACATGGGAAGAAGAAAGCAAAGTTGGACTTATAATTCCACCACATCTGCAGGTGATTTGAGAATCTAACCACATCCCAGGGTGTGGAGTGGAAAACAGGTTGGGTCAACCTTGCTGCTGTTAGAAGGCTGAGGGTACTTGGAACATGAAATGAGCCATGCGGCCAGGACCATGTTGGCAGCCGCCTTCCACTTGTGGGATGTCTGCTCCAGAGCCATGGTACCAGCCTCTGCCACTGTGCAGGCCTGCAGCTGACCAGCAAACTGCAATTAAGTCACAATTTTTTTATACCCCGGCCTTACAAATGCAACATGTCACGTTTAAAATACATCAAGTCTGGAGGTAGACAAACAGCACCAAGTAATCCAAACTCTAGGCTAAAAAAAGAAAAAAATCGTGAAAATTATGAAACTTTAAGCTTAACATAATCAAAATTATGAAATAGATGGAGAAGGTAATATCAATGAATTTTATTTAGCTTCCAACACAGACAATGCCTATGGAGAAGTATTATCCATCTGCTCCCCAAAATACAACTAGCCAGGAGGAAAAAGTTCTAGTGTAGTCTATCACACAATAGGATAACTATATTAACAATTTAATGTATATTTTAAAATAGGTTTTTGAATGGTCCAAACACATAAATAATAAATATTTGAAGTGATAGAAATTATTTAATCAATCTGGGCATAGTGGTACACATCTGTAATCCCAGTATTTGGGAGGCTGAGAAACCCGAATCACAGGTTCAAGACCAGCCTCAGCAACTTAGACACTCAACAGCTTAGTGAGGTGCTGTTTCAAAAAATAAAACATAAAAAGGGGCTGGGGGTACAGCTCAGAAGTAAAATGCACTTAGGTTCAATTCCCAGTACCAGAAAGAAATTATTTTATCACTATACATTGTATACACATATTGAAATATCAAACCACACTCCACAAATATATACAATTTTTACATGTTAATTAAAAATAAAAATTTAAAAACCAAAAACCTTATTTTTTTCAAGTTGTAAGTCAGTTGTGGTATCATACACCTATAATCCCAGTAATTTGGAGGCTGAAATAGGAAAAACAAGTTTAATACTAGCTTTAGCAACTTAGTGATGCCTTGTTTCAAAATAAAAAAATAAAATACGACTGGGGGTGTAACTCAGAGGTAGAATTCCTTGAGTTAAGTCCCCAGTACTGCCAAAAAAAAAAAAAACTATAGAAATCTTTCATTTTATACACATAGAAAATTGTGTTGATTGTGTTCATTTTTCCAAACCACCTAGTGTTTTAAAACTAATATAGGAAATACATCTGTATACAGTTATCCTCTAGTCTGCCAATGTTGTTTCTTTTTTTTTAATTGAATCTTAGTGAAATGGCCACATATTCATTATCATGTAGAAAATACCTTCTATTAATACTTTAAAATCATTCCTTCTTCCAAAAGTAGGCTTTACAATGGCCTGCAAGGGCCTACATGATCAGCCTGCAGTTACCTCTGGAATCTGTCTCCTTTTCACTGTAGTCTCCTAGGTCTTTTTCTTAAACACACCAGGCAGACTCCTGCTTTAGGACATTTATATTGTTGCTCTCTTTCCACCTGGAATAGTTTTCCCATAGATATCCACTTGGTTAATGCTTGTACCAACTCCATATCTTTCCTCAACTCTCACCTTCTCAAGGAGGTGTATTCTGACCCTCCTAAATATAATTTAAACTGTGGCCTACATCTCCCTTTAATACCCTGGAACAGACCAGGAATCCTCTATCCCCATTACCCTGCACTACTTTCCCTTTTATTGCATAGCATTCGTTGCCTTCTAACACTATATGGTTGGTTGCTTGGTTTTAATTATTATTGACCTCCATTATTTCATCTAGAATAAAATCTCTGAGTGTTTTAGTTTGTCATGGCTGCTCTAACACATTATAACAAACTTTTTGGCTTAAAAACAAAATAAATGTGTTCTTTTATAGTTCTGGAGGTCAAAAGTCCAATATCAGTTTCACTGTGCAAAAGTCAAGGTGCTGGCATGGAGGCTCTGAATGGAAAACTATAAACATATGGGTTTGAAAACAAGTCCCACTGTTTAACCTCACTTTTCT
>PVLC010010357.1:0-50754 GCA_004027655.1 Graphiurus murinus | reverse complement strand
CAAAAAAAAAAAAAAAAAAAAAAAAAAAAAGATCTGATCTGATAATTCAGTCATAGTAAAGCAAATGAGTAACAGGACTTAATTTACATAACTTAGTTATTTTTGGCTTGATCTCTAATAATTATTTGTGTATGCCTCTGTGTGTGTGTGTGTGTGTGTGTGTGTGTGTGTAGTAGTAGTAGTAGTAGTAGTAGTAGTAGGCGGTTAGAGACTAAACAAGAATTACAAAATTCCTCAAATAAAAATCACAATTTTAAAATTTGAAAGCTAAATATTGAATCTCTCCTTTCTGGTAAAAAGTCATACTTTTCTTGGTTCATACATTTTTATAATGGGTTATGATCCATTATAACTTTTGCAGGAAGCTTCTTTCACATGTAATTTATCCCTCACCATCAAGACTTTCTCTAGAAAGCCAGTACTGAGCCTAGGCAGGGATGCCATGAATCTCTTCTCAGGCAGTGCTGAAAAGGGAAAAATGAAGCAGAGAGGCACATATCATAGAGGAAAAATTAGAGCTGCATCGTAGCTATTTGGATGTAGTTGACCAAAGAGAAAGAGAAAAATCAAAGTTCTCAAAGGAGAGCCATAGCCATCTGAGAGTGGTGACATTTTCTCTTCCCTGTCCCAAGTCTTGTCCTCATACACTGTGCAAATGTGTTTTCCAAATAGTCGAGGTGCTTCCTTGAGGGGCTGAAGAATTAATTTCTTGGGCATGTGGTGCCATTGACTCTCTGTGATTTTGTAAACATTGCAAAATCTCTGGACTTTGGGTTTTTTTGACTTGTGCTTTTAATCCACCAAAAAGCTTAAAGTAGATGAAAGCATCATATAGTACTAATAGTGTGTATTCATCAGTATTCTCAAGGCTATAATCTAAAGACCTGACCATATAACTTAGAGGAATGAAGATTTATTTGCTTATGGGTCAGTTCATGGGAGGCCAGGGACCAGAGATCTCAGGGCATAGCAGCAAGAAGTGGAGACAGGGAGAGCACGTGGGCTGTGCTCCTCACATCATGGAGACTGGAAGCAAAAGGGAGCGGGGGGGGGGGGCATATATAACTCTCAAAGTTGCACCCTGTGGGACCCACCTCCATCCACACCCTACCTGCCAAGGCTACCAGCCATATAAATCCTTTGTAATGGCATGTGAGCTAGTACACATGATGGGATTACAACCCTCATGACTCAATTATATCAACTCCAAACACCAATTTATGAGCTCTTCAAGGGATTATTCTATATCTAATCATAACGCAGTATGAGGGGGTTATTTGTTAAGTCAGCAAGTAAAGTGGTATGCATAGTGATTGTGTATAGTTTCCAGAACCAGAACATCTAGATTCATCTCCTTTCTCTATTCTCTACTACTTCCATCTGTGCCAAAACATTTATTCTGTGCCCTAGTTTCCTCATCTGTGAAATGGCGACACTAGCCCCTACACTGTAAGTTGTTACAAAATTAAAACACATTACTGCATTCGACACATCAAGTGTTTCTACCCATAGCATCTGTGTAATAGCTGTTAGCTATGGTGATTGCTTCTCCTCAGACTCAGAGCACCATTTCCACATGATGTCCATGCTTATTGAACATACCACAAAAAGGAAGCCTGGTCTGACCACTCCAAGAAATGTCCAGTTAAATGTTGTTTAGCTGCAAGAGTCTTCTGAACTTTTGTTATACTGACATGAGATAGTATGTTCCAAGATCACTTATCAAATTCACTTCATCACAGGATGATTTTTTTGTCCTCTGAGCATTTGACAAGTCTTGGGTCTGCAGTCCTCACTCTAGATTTTCCTCTGGGTCATACCCATGGAATTATGGTCTGAATGTATGTGTCCAGTTACTCTGCACAAAGATTACTTCCTTCTCATGGGAGGGAAGATCTGAGCCATAGAAAAGGAGTTGAAAGAAAGAAATCTTGCTTTCTTTAAGATCATCAGCTTCTGAAATAGTTTACCTTATATAACTAACTTTTTTTCTTTCATAGTGAGTTGGGAAAGGCTGATCTCTGAAATTCTGCAGAGCTCAGGGGTGGGGCCAGAGCCTGAATCTAAGTGTTCAGTCACTGTGCGTGCCATTGCACTGCAGTTTAGCCCTCTGCACTTGAACCAGTGGACAGAAATTCAGTGGACAGAAATTCTTACTACAGTATGGCAGCTTGTATTTCTGGGAACCCCTCATAGTTTTTATAACAACAAAAAAACAGCAATAAGCTTTAAGATCCATTGACATTATTTTTATTGCAGAACTATTATCCTTTTCTTCCTCATGAGAATATAAGTATCCCATATGTGTACTTAAGTTGCAGTCAAGTTAAGAAAAGAATCTTGTCTATAGAAGCTCTTGACTATAGAGTTATAATATAAAATATGAAATAAAATAACAGTGCCATTACTTAGCCAGGGTCCTGTCATAATTTTACAACTCTGATAAAAATTGAAATGATGTACTAAGCATGGTCCTGTAATCTTAGTACTTGGGAGGCTGTAACAGGAGGATTGCAGGTTCAAGGATAGCCTCAGCAACATAGTGAGATATTCAGGAACCTAGTGAGACTATATTTCAAAAGGAAAAGAAAAAAATAAAAAGAACTTGGACTACAGTTTGGAGGTAGAATGCCTCTGGGTTAACAAAAATGAAATCCTGTCTTAGTGACCATGGTTTTTTAAAGATTCAGATTAAGATTCAGTACCTAAACTATAAAACTAAAAAATATATCATACAAAAACATTCTAGTAAGGCTGTCTTTCTTTTATAGAAAATGTAAATTAATTATTTATATGGCATAATTTCAGTTATTTCTCTTAGACATAGTACATTGCTTAGCATATTTCATCCTTCTCTGAAATATAAGTGGAAGGAAAGAATTCTTAAGATAATATGTTGGATCATGGCTTTATTTTTCCAAAAGTATATTATATAGATATAATTATTTTTGTTTCTTTAAAGAATGCAGAAGTGATTACAGGTATCATTTCCTCAATCCTAGTTAATATTGCAAAAGACTTGGCTTTTAGTACTCAATTAGTACTCAATTTATATATTTCTTTGCATTTTTTTTGGACATCTAAATGTCCCAATCTGGATGGTACCAATCTCTGTTCAACTTCAGTTGCAATTATCTGTGCAGGTGGTTTCATAAAATGGGAAATTTAAGTGTAAGATATATTTAAACGTAAGATATATTTTTACAGCACACCTCCTTGTTGATGGGGATACATTGCAAGAGCCCCAGTGGATGCCTAAAACCATAGGTGGTACTGACCCCTATATAAACCATGTTTTTTTTTTTCCTATGTATACATATCCATGAAAAAGTTTAATTTATAAATTAGGCAGAGTAAGAGATTAATAACAACTACTAATAAAAATAGAATAACAATATACTTTAATAAAAGTTATCTGAATGTAGTCTCTCTCAAAATATCTTACAGTATTCATCCTTCTTGTGGGGATGTGAGATAATATAGTGTCGACATGATGAGTTAAAGTGAAGGTTACTATGTAAGGGTTGCTTGTAAACAAGCACAGCAAAACACTGACATTCCATCTGGTACCCGAGATGGATACTGAGGGACTAATGGACAGACAGACAGCTGAGGCAGAGCAGGATGGAGGATGGTGTGAGATTTCATCCTACTAATCAGAATGGTAAGTAATTTAATAATTATGAATTATTTCTGGAATTTCCCGTTTAATATTTTCAGAGCATGGTTGAT
The DNA here is from genome assembly GCA_004027655.1 of Graphiurus murinus. Lineage (NCBI taxonomy): Eukaryota > Metazoa > Chordata > Mammalia > Rodentia > Gliridae > Graphiurus > Graphiurus murinus. Next base: position 47,022 of record PVLC010010357.1, on the reverse strand, counting down.
TATGAACAGCTGAAACCACAAAAAGTAAAACTGCAGAAAAGGGGACTTCTGGAATCTTTTCTTCTAACTATGGTTTATGCTGTGTGTCTTTGGCAGCTTTTTATCATTGTTAATATTAATTCTCTTTCCATATTTGTCTTTCAAATAAACCTGGCTTTAGATTCTTGGTGCCATGCTCCACAATTTTTATGGAAAAGAGAATGCAGAGAGCATGCTGGTTGAAATGTTTCCCTTGACTCCCATCTTTCTCCAGTTGCAACTTCAATCCAGATATGGGGACTTAGAGTACTCCTTCTTTATCTCGATAGTTTTCTTGGTTATTTGTCTCTTTGTGTAGTATATTCTCCAGGAAGATATGACACAATAGTGCATCGATTCTCCATCTTTTCCCCTCTTGCTAAGCTTCCCTAAATGTCAAGGCAGAGAGAACATTGTTTTCAGCTCTGATGGAGAATAAGACAAACCCTAAAGGAAAACATTTCATTGAAGACTTTTATTTGATATGAAAATTTTATGCATGTTTTCATTGTGTTGAAGTATATTTCTCTGGTTATTTAATTTTGAGTAAGTAAAATATCTCTTCCTCCATGTTGTTCTTTGAGGAACAATAATGACCACTGTGATGGTGATATGAAGAAATATAGCACTTGCTCTTTGTTAGGCACAGTTGTATGCGTATCACATATATTTGCTCAGAAATATGCATGAGAGTTCTGTTATGGTATATCTCCATATAACTTCAATTTGGTAAATACTTGATTTTCGGTCAAAGGCTTTGGCTTGATTCTCAGATGCCATTTATTTATCATATAGTGTTCAGCAAGTCACCTTATTTCTCTGAACCTTGGAACATTATCTGTAAGATATGATTAACAATATCTTCAATATAGGGTTGGGCTTCAACTTTCAGGAGAACCAATATATATCATTTCACAGGATGCCTGGCAAATGTGAGGTACTCAGCCTTCTCCCTCTTCCTGTACTCCACTGGACTATACTTTTCTTGAAGTAGGAACCATTTGTTTTTATATCTGAATCCTTAGTATCTGGTGCATCACATGCAATCAGTGTCTATTTGTTAAGTGAATGAACAAATAATTAATGAAATGAACAAAGCAACAAACACATGGTTAAATTCGTATTCTATGTATGATATCCAAAAGTTGCTACTTTTGTAGGAATTAGGTTTAGTGCCAACCATTGGCTCTCTTAGACCTAATCTATTGGTAAAATTACTAGTATTACTATCTGACTATTCTTCCTTTTCTGGGGCTTTAGTAGCTTCTACATAATGTCACAAATTAATTTTTTAGAAATTATTTATTTGCAGAAAACCACTCCTGCTTTCAAAACATGGCAATTTCTTTCACAATGTTTCTCATGTAAAATGAGACCTAATTCATAGAATACCAATTATTTTCCTATCTAACTCCTATGATTTGTGGATTGTGCTCAGCACCATGACCAAGTAACCCCTCAACCACCAAACACCATTCACTTCTCCTTTAATTAGTTTTCCCAACCATTGCACTTTCTTGCTTAATATTCTTGTTTTCATTCTGAAGTCTATTCAGGGCTCATTCCTTTTTACTGTACCCTCAATGCTGGACTCACTTGACTTCATGGATATATTTATTGTCTCTTCCTCACGGTAGCGTCTGTGTTCCATGTCTGCATGGTTGCTCTTATGTGGTGGCCTTGCAGCTGGCCTCAAGCACTATTCTTTTTGTTTCAGGGTTTGAAAGGAACGAGGACTAATACTCTGAGGTTCTGGCTGGCCTTGGCTGCTGCCCCTCATCCCTCTCCTCCTCCCTACATGGGAGCTGTGTAGCTCTATCCGTCTAGTAGAACAGCTGTCTCTGCCTAAGGGTTAGCTGGCAAGACCTATTGGAAAAGTTGAGTCATGTGCACCCCAACCAGAGTCTAAATCTCCATAGATCTGTGTGTACATACTGTGGTTTTCAGGGGAGAACATATCAAGCTCTGCTGTGCACACAGAATTAGCCTCAGGCCTAGTTCTTCACCATCTGGCGAGGGGATGTCCAGCCAGAAATCGTCTCTCTTTCCCTTCTCTTTCATCTAGTCCTGTGCTAATTGAGGACAGGATTTTAACTGTCATCCAGATAAACAGGAACAAAACACAAGGACAATGAAAACTACACACAGGGGGCTTTTTCTGTGTATTCTCTGGTCACTGTGTAACCTACCATTCCTAATATTTGCTTCTTAGAGCAGAGGTTTACAGTCTCATGTATACAAATCTTACTGTGTTGGGTCCTAGATGATACAACAGGAACTCAGAAGACTGAATTTTAACAATCCTTTATGAAAACGTAGTAAGGTATTAGACTGTTATTTTTTCTTCTTTATATGAATTGGCTTATAATCTACATGCAAAATATGGTTGTTTTGGGTTGTTGTTGTTGATTTTTGTTGCCAGGCCTGGAACTCAGGGTCTCAGACATGCTAAGCACACACTGTGTCACTGAGCCGCATTCGCAGTCCCCCAAAGTGTTATTAATCTCTTATTACCAGATTTGATACTGAATTATTTTTAAAAATCATACATTAAAAATTAAATCTTGGATTATTGGAGATACTGAGATAGATGAGTTATAGAATCTGATCATGATAAAAAGATGTTGTAAGCATATTTTTATCTTGCAAATAGGTATTCCCTTGGCTCACTTCTATAAAGAGGTGGTAAGAATTTTTCGTGTTAGAATATTAAAAAGTATTTTCTCCTTCTGAGTTATATAACCAAATTCTTGTGTTCTAGGCTTAAACTGAAGAATGAACTTGTCCAGGTTTTCATTTTGTCCATCTGATATAAAAATATGAAATTCTATTGGTGAGAATGAGGGCAGAGGGATTCAGTCCAACCATTACTGTAGATCTTCTCTCTTCAGTGTGGTAGCTACTTACCACACTTGGCTGTTTACATTTAAATTAATTAAATTAAGTAACATGAAAATTCAATTCCTTAGTCATACTAACTACATTTAAAGTATTCAATAGACACATGGATGACAGATTCCATTTTCACCATCAAAAAGAGCAGATAGAGCAGCTAGAAAAACAAAATTTTACTCAATAAGATGTAAGCCTGGATTATATTGCTTACACACACACACACACACACACACACACACACACACACACCCTTTAATAAGTGCTTACTGAAATGATCTTTGATATAACCTATTGAAAAATGACCTACTAACACATCTGTAAATTTTGAAAACATATTTATTGTATAAATCTCATGAGAGAAATTTTCCACTCTAGAGCCTTATAACTGCCTTATAGGAGAAATTCTTCAGACCTTAGTACCCTAAATAGCTTGTTTTTAAAAAGATAAGTAGTGTCACTCTTCTCACATCTAATTTTTATTCTTGCTTTGACTTTGACTCTCAAATCAGAATCTGTGGGCTACTTTTAATAGTGATACAAATAAATATGGTACTTTTTTACTATACTAATTTCTATGCTAATACTTATTTTTATTATATTAAATTATTTTAATCTGGTATAATAATTGATGTCTCTAGGGTTTTTTAATTTCTTGATCTTATTTCATTGTGTGTTACACAGAATATACCTTAGTGGTTAAAAGCACAGGTCTGAGTTCAGTTCTCATCTGTCTCATTTACTAGCTGTGTGGTGTTAGGAATGCTGTTTTGTGTTTAGGTGTCAAAGTTTCCTCACCTTTTTTTACTGATGATTGACTAAAAAAATAATGTCAAGTATCTAACACAGTGCTTAGGAGAGGAGGCTATATAGGTCAGAAAGAGTAATACAGCATTATAATATGCTACAATTTGTACAATTTATGAATAGCTTCTTTTTCTTTGTTTTATTTCACATTTTTCCAATGTATATATTATAAATTATGCTGACTTAGAAAAAAAATAAAATGTAATAAAATGTTACTGATAGACAATGAATGTTACCTAAGTTAGAAAAGACATTTAGGTAAGCATACAAATTCTATAATGTTCATTAAAATGTACTCATATAATTTTATCCTCATACTTCTTAAACTGATTTGAATAAAAAAAAACTGCTTTCAGAGACTGAATTTTTCTTTTTCAAATTCACTAACGATTAGTCTCAAGAAAATAATCTATCTGACTTTGGGGCAAATTTACATAGTAGCATTCTAAATGTAATTTTAGAAATGAATGGATTAATCAATGAACATCAATATTGATCAGAATTATTTTACGACATTATATGGATGGTTATATGAGGACATATTGGGACCCCTTTTTTACTTCTCCCTATGCAGTGATAATTTTTTTTAGTAGTAAGAAAAATCATAACATATGCTTTGTTTCCATATTCAGATCTTTGCCTGTCTTTTTTTTTTTTTAAATTCTCCTCTCTCGTCTCTCCCTCTGTCCCTCTCTCCCCTTCTTCCTCTCTCTCCCCTTCTTCCTCCTCTCTCTCTTTCTCTTTCTCTCTCTTTTCCTCTCCTTCTTTCTCTCTTTCTCTGCCTGTCAGAGACAGACACAGACACACACACACACACACATATACACACACACACAAACACACACACACACACACACACACACACACACACACACACACACGCCTGCTAGAGAATTATACTGTCAAAATCAATGACATATAGTCATTCTCCCAGGCTGCCCACATTAACACAGACCCATTGGAGAATGGCTACTGAATGGCTAGCCTAAGACTTCATAGGCATGGATTATTTCTGCTCGAGGTAAAAGATCTAGCTTTACTTGAAAAGCTGCCAAATAGCCCTTTTTGATGTTCTGTGATTGGTGGCACATAGCACTTCAATGCAGTGTCTCAGCCGTGCCACCATCTGCCCAGCACTCCCGTTCTGCTGGTTGGCATGTCGCTTATTTGCTTTTAACATGCAACCCATATAAAAATCCCTCATAATCTGCCAAAATTAGAAATGCAGCTGTTTTAAGTCTTCAACAGCAATAGCACTATTCATTATGCCAGTATGGAGGAATAAAATAGAAGGATGTGTTTGAAAAGAGCAATACTATACCAGAATGTCTCTGTTCCTCCACTTTTTAAAGTACATTTAAGACATCTATAGTCTGGTACCAAGTGCTTAAAGGCAACGCATAAATACACCAAATATATCTTTTATTACATATAGTTTAATAGAAAAATTGAGTTGAACCAGCTTTGATTTTTTCTTCATGCTATAAAGCAATTTCAGTCTTTCATTTTCTAGAAAATGAAAAATTTCTGGTTAACCTTGGGTCTTATCTCATTCTATTTTTATTTTCTTCAGAAGTTTTTTTTTTTTTTTAGATTCTGATCATTATAACTTGTTAATCTTGTGAACATTTATCATGTAAAGCTGTGTATAAAATTCTCAATGAGACCAAACAGTTGGTTCTCTACTTAAAAAAAAAAAGTAAACGAGATTTTTTTTCTGAACATACTAATATTGAAAAATAAAAATCAATACTAAAGCAAAAATTGCTCCTTGTTTCATGATGTTATCTACAGTCATATTTTTTAGAGATGTTAGAAATTAAATAGCAATAAAGATGTGGTATGAATCCAAAAACATTTTTTTTTCTTTCTTTCCTCAAAGTGACCTGACATTCTTGTTCTGAAATTAAAGTTACATAGTTTGAAGTTTTTTTTTTTTTTCACCCTTTACTCTTTGACATTCATAAGTCAAATAAAGGTCTAAGCTGAATTCACTTAGCTATGTGTTAATGTTGATCTCACAGGAGATACTTCCCCATATGATTTTTATGTGTTTCAAGAATGATTTCTATCTTTGAGAATTGACCTGTAAAAAATTATTTGCTGCCTATAGGACCAGGGCATAAAATGTAATGATCAAGCATGATACAAACTTGCTAAAAGAGATTTAGTTGATATGCGTTTCTTATATCTCCAACAAGATTAATAGTACTAAAAGAACAGGGACAGTGAGCTATGGTTCTTAAACAAATTCATATGATAATTATCTTAGTACCAAAAGTATGGTAGTCACTCTAAAAACACTTGTTCATAATTGGTAAACTTTGCTTAGCAAGTTAAGAACTCATAATTGGATCTTGATTTAAAAAAATTAATTTTGGTTTTTAATAGTTTATTCAGAAAATTCCAAAGTTAAAGTATTAGAGTCTCTACTTGTTTCATTTTTCATGTAGTGGTTTCAAACCAATAATGTAGGAAAACAATTCCATCATACCACTGTCTTATTTGCTCTTAATTACCTAACATTGCAGTGTAACTTTAAGTCTATCTGATCTTAAATCTATAAAGTTAAAATATTCTTTTCTTTTATGCATGTTAGCATAGCCCTAGTCCATCTTACTTTTGAAAACACATTGGACTTTATGACATGTAACTGTTTCAAAAATTTAGTGAAATATATTTATTTAATTCAGCCTTAAGATACTACCTTTTCAGCCGGGCGTGGTGGCGCACGCTTGTAATCCCAGCATTTGGGAGGCTGAGACCGGAGGATCTGGGTTCGCGGCCAGCCTCAGCTACCTAGGGAGGCACTCCACAACCTAGTGAGACCCGGTTTCAAAATAAAGAATAAAAATAGGGCTGGGGGTATAGCTAGGAGGTAGAATGCCCCTGAGTTCAATCCCCAGTACTGCAAAAAACAAAACAAAACAAAAAAAAGATACTACCTTTTCCCCTTAGAACAAATGTGTAATCATTATATATTAAGCCAAATAGATTCATCTTGTTGTCCTTCAAGGTCAACAGCAATCTCAGGATTATCTCATGTATAAATCTCTCTTCTTTCTGGTTTTGTGCTTTTAAAAACATTTAGTGCTGAGCAAAGGTCTTGGTTTGCCATCTCTAATGACTAGAGTCTATTTTTGGTGTCTTGGATTACTTAATATGCAGAATGAGGGAGACAGAATAAATGTGTCTTTCCAGCTTTGAAATCAGACTGCTCTTCGTAGACGATATGACCCTAGTGTATCAATAGTCAACCCGATACATTTTTAAACAAACTGTCGTAATTTGGGATAGTTTTAGGTTTGGTTTACAGAAAAGCAGCAGCGACAGCACTGAAAGCAACCCCCTCAGATTTAGTTTCCCCTAATGTTATCATCTTGCCCTGTCATGATACATTTGTCAAAACTAAGAAATTAAATTATATATGATGTGAACTTACCAGTGGCTGCCATTCATGTCCTGTTTCTGATCCAGGACCCAATCCAGAGTCCCAAATTACATTTATCTGTCATATCTCCTTAGACTTCTCTGGTTTATGACAGTTTCTCAGACTACCCTTGTTTTTCATGACCTTCACAGTATTGTGAAGGTATTCTGTGGAATGTCCCTCAGTCTGGTTTATCTGATATTTTTCTCATTATTAAACTGGAGTAATACATTTGGGAGGAGAATAGCGTAAAGATAAAATACCTTTCCCATTACATCACATCAGGGGTAGATGATAGGCACACAGCATCACTGATACCGATAAATTTCATCACTTGGTTAAGGTTGTGTCTGCCTGTTTTTTTCCACTGTAAAGTTATTCTTTTTTCCATTTCCTGTTTTTATTCTCTCTCTCTCTCTCTCTCTCTCTCTCTCTCTCTCTCTCTCTCTCTCTCTCTCATGTGTGTGTGTGTGCACGCGTGCATGTGTGTGTGTATATAAATTTATCCAAAAGGTAGTGCTATGTGTCATAGTAATACTTTTTAGTTCCACTTTTCTTATATACATAAAAAGACAATGCACACACAAACATAACACACCACAGTTTTAAGAATCATGAACATTAGTGGATACCAGCATAACCAATCATGATGGTTAATTTTATGTCTTAACGTAACTAGGCCATGTGGTGCCCAGGTAATTGGTTAAACATTATTCTAGGTATATCTATGAAGATGTTTTCTGGATGAGATTAACATTTGAGTTGCTAGACCCAGTAAAGCAGATTGCCCTTCATGATGTGGATGGCCACCATCCAAACTATTAAAGGCCTGAATAAAACATAATGGGAGAATTTGCTCTCTCTTCCCAACTGTCCTTAAGGTAGGACTCAGCCCTTTTCTACCTTTGGACTTGGACTTGGACTGAAACCATACTATCAGTTCTCTTAAGTCTCCAGTTTACTGACTGCAGATTTTTGGATTTAGCCTCTACAATTATGTGAGCCAGTTCTCTCTCTGTCTATCATCTCTCTCTCTCTCTCTCTCTCTCTCTCTCTGTCTCTATCATCTCTCTCTGTCTGTCTCTCTCTGTCTATCCTCTCTCTCTCTCTCTCTCTCTCTCTCTCTCTCTCTCTCTCTCTCTCTCTCTCTCTCTCTCTCTCTCTCTCTCTCTCTCTCTCTCTCTCTCTCTCTCATCTATTATCTGTCCTATTGGAGAACCCTAATATAGCAACCATCCTACTGAAGCATGAGAGCAGTACCATAACCCTGAATAACCTTTGTGTGCACCTTTCCTGACACTGTCTTTCTCCCATCTTGAAATTTGTGTTAATCATCTCGATGCATTTATTTTTATGTGTCAAGATTTTAAGCCTTATAAATTATATTTTTCTGGAATGTTTAAGACAGCAAAAATTATAAAATAATCATTTTCTATTTTTTAGAATTTTTCCTCTTATTTGGGGAAATAAGTTGCATATGATCCTTAATTTTTTACTTATAATAATTATATGTATTCTGTTTACTGAATAAACTAATTTGTATGAAACAATTTCACTTCATAACTAATCTACTTATGAGGCAAGTATCAACCTTTAGGTCTTTTAATATACAAATTTTTCATTAACAAATAGAATTCACTTAGTAACAATTTTCAAATATTGTCATGAAATTGAAGAACCTTAGTACCTTAATGCTACAGTAAAATTTAATAATCTACATGAAATAAAAATATAAGAATTTTCACTATCTTATGATTATAGCTTTATCTGTATTTAACACCTTAAAATTTTCTTTAAAAATATGCTAAATTACAAGGCTGTTTGATCTCTTTATCTTTCCTAGACTATCAGATTAGAACAAAATAATCATACAAGTCTCTTAATTGGAATCATGAATATCATATACATTTTGAAATTGTTCTTAAGAATTCTGATGTTTATTGCCCCTAAAGCAAGTCATATTAATCATGAAAAAACTCATTTTATTTATGTTCTAATAGTTACCTCAATTTTCCATCTCATTTCAGTTTTGCTCCCGAAGATACACAAAACAGTTTTAATCTCACTTTATTGTGTCACCCATAAATATTTAATTCCTTAAAATTTCTTTTCTTGGACATGTTTCCATAGTTCTTGCAACTCCCCATTTGCCTAAAAATCATTTGAGGAATTGATGCAGTCATCCCAGTAAATTTTCCTTCCTAATGTCATTTTATCTGCTTAATGAGATATCACCATGTGTTATCCATTATATAGGGATGATAAACATGCGAGAATGACTAATAGCACTTATTAAGCAAGGCCTGTGCGTTGGATAAGAATTGGGCATCCAAACGTAAGATTGGCATTTGGTTGTACCTCTGATGGTCAATTGGAGCTGCAGTAAGAAAAGATGGGCAGTTAATGGAAATTGAAATGTCAGGTGCCACATCTTGAGAGGTCTTGATGTGATCAGTGGTCTATTAGTCCACAAGCTATATATCCCAGGGCTCACCTTATGATGATGAATACACAATCAGTCCAAGAAGGTACAGCAACTTTCAGGAAATCAATAGAGACTGGTGGAGTGAGGAGTCTCTTGCAAGTTAATAATATCATGAAGTCGCCTGGTAATGAGCTTTATATACAAATAGGGAGATGAACTCCAGAATCACAAAGTGCTTGAAATGGAGAACATGATCTAATTTGGAGTTGAGAATTGTTAAGTTGCTTGCATCTAAGAAGAAACTGATGAGATAATTGGGTGATGCTGGACTTATAGATGGGTACCATAAATTATATATGGTGCTATTGTTTGTTTTCCTTCCCCATTAGCATTGTCTTTTTCTTTATTCCCATATTTCCAGTGCCTAGAACAGCCTGAACACCTAGTCAGCACAATAAATGTAAGTTAAATTAATGGATCTAATGAATCAACAAATTTTGTTAATATTACATTCTACTGAATTTCTGCATCCCTTCCTATTCACTAATTCAGGTGCTACAGTCTTCCTATGTCACTGAGAAAGCTTCCTATTGGTTTCCTTGCCTCTAGTCTTTTCTCTCACCCATTCTTGTACCTTATACACTAGTAACTTCTAAAGCATAAATTGATCATGTTATTTCTCTGTATAAAACTCTTTCATAGCATGAGGATAAATCCTCCTACATGACCTATGAGACACTTTATGACTTGACTTCTGCTTATTTCTCCAGCCATATGGCTCCCATCCTTCTTTACCCTAACAATTTCCAGTATATGTGCATACGGAACTTCTTTCATATCTGTCAGTATTTCATAATGTCTCGCTTTGCTTCCAGTGGCTTTTTACACTTGCTAGTCTTTCAACCTATAGTACCCATACAATTCTCGACCGTCTTTTGATTTGCCTATCTTTTCTTCATCTTTCAGGAATCAGCATATATATCCTCTCCCAAGAGTTCTCATCTGAATCACCATGTTTTGGGGTGAGGCAGCACTTCCTACCAGGTGCTTCCTTCATCAAAATTCATCACACTATAATTATGTGTTTGCCGTTTTGTTTGCTTATTTGTTTTGCATTACTGGGGATTGAACCTAGGGGCAGTCTATCTCTCAGCTACACACCCAGACCTATATTATTTTTTATTAGGAAACAGGGGTAGATTGCTGAGAGTCTCATTAAGTGCCTGAGGCTGTCCCTGATCCTGTGATCTGCCTGTCGGAGCCTCCCAAGTACTGGCATTATAGGAATGTGCCACTATACCTGGCTTGCTGGTTTACATTTGATAATAATCTGTAAAAGGCCCTGGTTATCTAAGTTGTAAGTGTAATAATGATGTCATAGGGTTGTTTTGTAAAGATTATATGAAGTACTATAAAGTATTTGCATGTTTTTTTTTTTTTTTTTTTTTTTTTGTACTGGGGATTGAACTCAGGGGCATTCTACCTCCGAGCTACACCCCCAGCCCTATTTTTTATTCTTTATTTTGAAACCGAGTCTCACTAAGTTGCAAAGTGCCTCACTAGGTAGCTGAGGCTGGTCGCAAACCCGGATCCTCCGGTCTCAGCCTCCCGAATGCTGGGATTACAAGCGTGCGCCACCACGCCCGGCTAGTATTTGCATGTTTTAACTTTTCTTCTTATCAACATTTTTAGTGCCTTGCACAACATCTGACAATAAAAATAATTATTGTTGGATATATTAAACTTACATACTGATTGTCATCATGACACTTAAGTCAGATTTGAACTTAAGTTTGCTGTGGATAATAATCAGTATAGAGTGCTAACCTTTTACTTGTCAATCCAAAGAGAAAACTATTTTAATGAATGTTTGTGTGAGTTTTAAAAACTCATAACTTGAACAACATTTAAAGACAAGATTCCCTGGAAAACAGTCATCAATGAACGAGAATAAAGAACGTAAGAATTAAATTTCCACTGAAGTTGAAAGTCTTGAAAATAAATTAGCAAACCAATTTTAAAAATGGGCAAATAATTGAAATAGAAATTTCTCCAAAAAAAAAAAAAAAAAGATACACAAATGACTAGTAAGCACATGGGAAGATGATCAACATCCCTAGTCATTAGGGAAACACAAGTCCAACCCACAATGAGATACCACTTCACATGTAGGATGACTATAATCAAATAGATGGACAATAACAGGTTCTGGCAAGAATGTAAAAAAAAATGTTGGAAGTAGCTGATGGAATGTAAAATGATGCATTTGCTTTAGAAAAAAAGTTTGGCAGTTCCTTGGAAAGTTCCCAGCAATTTGGTTCCTGGGGATATATTTAAAGAATTGAAAACTTGTACACAAATGTTAATAGTGGCATTATTCATTGTAGACAAAAAGAATAAAACAAATGTCAATTAACTGATGAGTGGATAAGCATCACGTGGCATATCCATTCAATGGGCTATTAAGCAGCCATAAAAAGGAATAACTTACTGACATGTCTACAGTAGAATGGACCTTAAATACATTATGCTAAGTGAAAGAATCCCATCATGAATGATGTATCATAAGATTTTGAGTACGAAATACAGCCATAGAGAGAAAGAGTAGATTTGTAGTGGCTATGGGAGAGAAGAATAGGAAGCGACTGCAGATCAATATGAGGTTTATCTTTGGAGTGATGAAATGCTTTAGAATTAGATAGTGGTTATGGTTCAACAATCTTATGAACATATTAAAAACTATTGAGTTAGTATACTTTCAATGTGTAAATTTTATAGTTGAAATTTACATCTCCAAAGGAAATAAATAAATCAATAAATAAAGGCTTTTCTTTTTACCTAGACGATAAAAGTTTGGTGGAGGAGAATAAGAGAGGGCTTATATTTAAAATAACAGTGAGGTGTTTTATATAAAATTTTAACTTTCAAGTATTTTAAGATCTACACAATATAAGGATTAGACTCAAGAAGCTGAAAATAAGCTTTATTTCTGGGCTACTTAAGGAAGGTGGTTATTCAAGTAATCCTCTTTAAAGAATAACATGTCAATGTGAGCAATTAAAAGGATTTGGTTATCGTATTTTATAGTTCTGAAGTGCATTATGCTTTGATCCTTTATAGAAAAGATTTTGCTTTTTTGCCAGTGTACAGTGGTATTTGTACATGATTATTGATGATATTCTTGATAGAATAACTCTGCATCTTAGCCTCAATGGGACAAATAGTACATGCACTGAATTATGTATGTGTGTGTGTATATAAGAGATACATCAAATACATCTAGATTATGTATCTGCTCTTTCAACTTATTTAAACTTTTCTATTATGACATCTATACAAAATATTAAAACAATTAACTTATTTAAAATACCACAGTAAATGTGCACCAATAGAAACTCATTGATTGTGATACCTCCAAACATGTATAGCATAATTTGAACTGTTTATTCACCAGTTCTTCCTTTTCCCCATCTACATCTCCTTCTCCCACCCCCATCCACTTTTCCGTTGATCTGTCTCCTCAATTATCTAAAGTCCCTTTTGTTCTCTCTATCTTCCACATGTGAGAGAAAATATCCAATCCTTGACTTTCCGAAACTGGCTGATCTCAGCATAATATTCTCTAGTTCCATCCATTTTTCTACAAATACCATAATTTTGTTCTTCTCCAACTTCCACAAAGGAGAGAAAACAGGTGGCCCTTGATTTTCTGAGTCTGGCTGATCTTACTTAGCATGATGTTCTCCAATTCCAATTCCATCCATTTTCTTTTTTTAATATTTTTATTGGTGCATTGTACTCATATATCTTTGTGAGGTACAAGCTAGTAGAGGCATACATGCACACATTACTCATTTAACCCTTCCCCAATTTCCATCTCATTCTTTCCCTACTCCCTCCTGATTTGTTTCTGAATGTACATCATGTGCATTATGGTGTTTCCTTCTCCCCTTCCCCATCATCTTCAGTTAGGTAGCCTTCTTTGCTCATCTAAGGTTTCTCCTTCTTCGTCTAGAGTACCTCCTATGACCTACTTTCTCCCTAGCTTTTGAATATTGGGGAGAGCATCCCTTTTTTTTTTTTTTTTTTACTTTTTGTGATTGACTAATCTCACTTAACATATTTTTTAGTTCAATCCATTTCCCTGCAAATACATGATTTTGTTCTTCTTTCTGGCTGAGTAAAATTCTATTGTGTATGTATCCCATAGTTTTGTAATCTATTCATTTGTTGATGGGCATGTTGGCTGGTTCCATAGTTTGGCAGTTGAGAATTGTTCAGCTATAAACATAGATACACATGCATTAGTTTGGTAGTTTGGTTTCCATTCTTTTGGGTAGATACCCAGAAGTGGTATTGCTGGATCATATGGTAGGTTCATTCCCATTCATCTGAGGATCCTCCATACTGTTTTCCAAAGTGGTTGCACTAATCTATAATTCCACCAACAATGTATTAGGGTTCCCATTTCTCCACACCCTCATCTGAATTTAATTGTTGTTTGTAGTTTTAATGATTGCCATTCAAATTGGGGTTATGTGAAATCTCAGGGTAGTTTTGGTTTGCATCTCTCTGATTGCTCATGATGTTGAACATTTCCTCATACATTTATTGGTCATTTGTATTTCTTTTTTGCGAATTTTTTTATGACTAAGTAGAACTTAATTATGTGTATATATCCATTTATTTTATTCATTTGTCTCTGGAACTTAACACCAAACAAATAACCCAATCAATAAATGAGCTATTGAGCTAAGTAGATACTTCTCAAAAGAAGAAACTGAAATGGCCAACAAATATATAAAAAATGCTCAGTGGTCTAATCAATCAAGGAAATGCAAATCAAAACTACACTGAGATTCCATCTCACTCCAGTTAGAATGAGAAGTCATTATGTGTTCCTTAATTTCTTATTTTCTATTGGTAATGCAATATTAATTTTAAGAACTCTTTCATATTTATCTCTTTCCCTAAGAAAATGTCTCATTTTTCTGGCACAACATATAACATCAGATCTAATAGATTCAATCATTTTGAGTTAAGGTCACTAGAAATGATCCCATAGTCATAGACATTATTACAGTGTTTGCATTGAAGATGACATAAGACTTATAGATTTAAACAGGAAAGCTTCCTGAGCTGAGTACAAATTAACAAACGTGATATAACTGAAAGAAAAACATAGACAAAGAGTAAACCATGTGGGAGGGTGTCACAGATTTGACTACATGGTGAAAAAAATCTTAATAAGTTCATCAAAGTAGAAACCATCCAGCTTATATTTCTTAACCTCGGTGTAATAAAAGAAAACAAAATCTGAAGGGCAATAAAAATCTTTCAGGATGGAAATTTAAAAGTATCTTCGTAAAAATGTAGTTAAGAAGAAAAAATAAACATGAGGTTTTTTTTATAGATATACTTAGTTTTATAGACATACTTAGAAATGAGTTTCAATGAGAACACTGTACATCATGTGCTTGGGCATTGTCAGAGTGGTAGTAAGAAGAAAATTTTAGCCGGGAGTGGTGGCGCACGCTTGTAATCCCAGCATTCAGGAGGCTGAGACCGGAGGATCCGGGTTCGTGGCCAGCCTCAGCTACCTAGTGAGGCACTCCGCAACTTAGTGAGACTTGGTTTCAAAACAAAGAATAAAAAACAGGGCTGGAGGTATAGCTCGAAGGTAGAACGCCCCTGAGTTCAATCCCCAGTACCGCAAAAGAAAAAAAAAAAAGAAGAAGAAAATTGTATTCTTAACTACATTTGTTAGAATAGGAAGAAGTTTAGAAATAATGAATTAGTTATTCCACTAAGTGATATATTAAGAGGCAGGTATAATCATGTATGTCTGTAATCCCAGTACTTGGGAGGCTGAGAAAGGAGGAGTGCAGGTTTGAAGCCAGGCTAGGCAAATTAATTAGACCTTTGGCAACTTAGTGAAAAAAACTTGTTGCAAAATAAAAAAATAAATAAAAAGGGCTGAGGGTATATCTCAGAAATAGAATGTTCCTTAGTTCAATCCCTAGCAATACATAGACACACAGACACACACAGGCACACACACAGACACACACACACACACACATACAATATAAATAGAATAATAAAGCGATCCCCTTGTTTATAGAGTAGAAACTAGATGATATAACTGAGAAATGAAACTATTGTAATAGATATGATTGTAGTCTTTATAAAACTGCTTGAAAAAATTTAAGAAATGTTCTCTGAAATATGTAGGAGTATAATGACAAAACATCTAGAATTTGCTTTAAAATATTCTAGCAAAGAGGGGAAAAGGAATTAAAAAGAATAAGTGAGACAAATGTGACTAAACCTTGACCATACTTTTTGAATCTGGTATTGGGAAAAAGAATTTGCTTTGCTATTCTTCCATCAAGTTTGAAAATTTTCATAATAGTAAAATTAAAAATACAAAAAAAAAAAGCCTTCTAAAAGAATGATAGAATGGCACTTCCCTTTCCAGGTATGAAGACATCTGTACATGCACAGAATTAAAGTAATACAACTTTGCCTTAGAGAAAGTTGAATTAGTATAAAAGTAAAGAACCAATAGAGAGATATATTTGTGTAAAAAATAGTTTTATTTTGAATCAGTAGAAAAAAGGAAGGATTATACAATAGATGATGTTGCAATAATTAGATATCAATTCTTTCTTTTTTTTTTTTTTTGCGGTACTGGGGATTGATCTCAGGGGCTTTCTACCTCTAAGCTATACCCCCAGCCCTATTTTTTTATTCTTTATTTTGAAACTGGGTCTCACTAAGTTGTGGAGTGCCTCACTAGGAGCTGAGGCTGGCCGCGAACCCGGATCCTCGGGTCTCAGCCTCCCAAATGCTGGGATTACAAGCGTGCGCCACCACGCCCGGCAATATCAATTCTTAAAATGAACTACAAACAGTTAAGAACCAAGAAGCAAATCTATAAATTATAGGTAAAAGCCTTCTCAAGTGTGACATAAAACTCTAAAAGCATGAGGGAAATTATGCCAGAGTCATACTTTCTAAAATATTTCAACTTTTGAACCATAAAAAAGTCATAAATATAAAGCACTGGTGAAAGAATTGGAAAAAAGTTTGCAATGAAAGACAAGGAATAAAAAATTTGGGTATATGGGAATCCTCTTGCAGAAATAAAAACCCATTGAATTAATCAAAGGAAAAATTTGCAAAGGTCTGGACACACAGTTAACAAATGAACTAACTAAGAATATATGAGGACAAATAGATGAATAAATATTTTAAAGAAGTTAACCTTATCTGTAATGTAAGAAATGCAAATTAATCTAATATAATTTTCACTTGGAAGACTGACAAAAATTAAAAGCCCAGTACTGGGTACAATACTGATAAATGTGTGAGAAAATGTTCAACCTTGCATACTATTGGTTGGAAAGCCAATTGGACTATACCTTTTATTAGGCAACTTCATTATATCTTTTAAACAGTTTTAAAACAGAACTCACTGACCAAGCAATTCTACTCTAGAAATAGTCTCACATGTAAAAATACTTTTGCAAGAATACCAGCAGCAGCCGAGCGTGGTGGTGCACGCTTGTAATCCCAGCATTCGGGAGGCTGAGACCGGAGGATCCAGGTTCGCGGCCAGCCTCAGCTACCTAGTGAGGCACTCCACAACTTAGTGAGACTCGGTTTCAAAATAAAGAATAAAAAATAGGCCTGGGGGTGTAGCTCGGAGGTAGAATGCCCCCGAGTTCAATCCCCAGTACCGCAAAAAAAAAAAAAGAATACCAGCAGCAAATTAGAAATCCACTATAAAAATGCCCATCGATGACCCAATACATTTTAGTACTTTATTAACATGAAATGTCACATGATAGTTAGAAGGAAAAATAAAGGAGATTATCATTATTGACAAAAAAATATTCATGGCATTTAATTCGGCAGGAAAAAAGTAAGGAGACTGTATTCTGTAGAATGCACTTTGTCAAAGGCCATTCAGCCACATGAATCTATACTTACACTTTAGCATGGAAAGGGAAAAGTCCTTCCTCACCTTGTCCCAAAACAATTTCTGGTTGTTGTTGTTGTTGTTCTGTGGCACTGCGGATTAAACCCAAGAACATTCTAACTCTGAGCCACACTCCCAGCCCTATTTTACTTTTTATTTTTAGGCAGGGTCTCACTAAGTTGCTAAATGTCTCTCTAAGTTGCTGAGGCTGACCTCAAACCTGCAATCTTCCTGTCTCAGCCTCCCAAGTACTGGAATCACAGGTCATGTACCACCAGGCCAGGCTCCAAACACAATTTCTTATATTTCATAAAAGAATTACAGGCTTAACTTTTTGATTTCTTTTACATATAATCCTGACTGCTGTTGATTTTGTCCTTCATTTGAGGGCAAATGGCCCACAAGTAAGTCCACTGTGAAGACTCACAAGCCAACAATGTGGCCACATTTGGGGCGGAGCTGTGTCTGGGAGGCCAGAGCATCACCAGATGTCTCTAATGTTACATATGGAGACTTCACATGATGTGCTTCCAATGAGGAGGGCCAGCCTTTCCCAACTGCAAGAGTCATAAAGAGTCTTACTAGTAGAGAGCCAGAAAGTAATTAGACAGGCTAGCATTTCCTGTGGCATTTCAACTTAAGTTACAACCTGGAAGGGAGAAATGAATGCAGATGGCCAAACCATACTTATCACCTAGGATTTTCCTTAATATGAATCACTTTTAATATTTCATTTCTACCCTGTCAGGCTTAATAGAGCTGGATAAAGCTTGCATTATAAAATACAAAACTGTAAAAAAGGCATTGCTCATTAAATAATACTACTACATTTGTTACTTTGCTCTCTTCATTAGAAAATGACATCCTGGAAAACCATGCCTACTTTATTTAATTTTAGTAATTTGAGGAGTTTTCTATATCTTATTATCCAGATAATAGTAATTAGAAGCATTTATTTACGTTTCAAATGTCATTTTTCAGTTTCTTCAAAATTCGGTTTCAACCATCCAGATCTTTGAAGCGGAGAAGCACCAGGTTGGTGCTGTAAATATCTATGCATTGACAGATCCCATATGACGACTGATTACAGTTTTTAGAAAATTTTAAAATATAAGGTGTAATCAGAAAAAAACACACACACGCACATTTCAGTAATGTATATTTGAGCATCTCTTGTTTTCTTGTGAATTTTGACCCCGAGTTACTTTAGAAATGCATAGTGCATCTTCAAATATTGCTCTACAGGTTTGAATAGGCATTTATTCTCAGGTGCTCTGTCTTCGCTGGCATACAAAATTACAGGGTTCTTATATAATATCAAAAAAGTAGAAAGCTGTGGGAGTTATACAATTTCATTATGTCAAACAGGAATACATTAAAGCTTACTGTTTGTTAAAGTTAAAAATACATTTGCTGAAATTGCTGGTAAAATTCTAGTACAATCATGTCAAAAAAATTAAAAAGAACCGATGTGATTACCTAAAATTTCTTTAGTGCAATTCAGGAAATAACATTTTATATTACAACATTATTGCCTTTTCTACAAAGTTATCTGGCACATAGACTTTAATAAAATAGATGTTTACACTGGGTTAACATAATCAGTGGGACAGCTCCATGAAATTTAAAATGCTAGTAAAAGCAAATCTATAAACATGAGGCAGACCATCCTGATTTCATGAAATGGTGATTCAGATGAAATTTTAACTTTTAATTAAATGTTTAATCTTGTATACATGCATTCACGTGTGCTGTAGTAACACTGGGAGTGGTGTTAATGTAACCATTTGCCTTCTAAGTATAAGAGATCATTTGCCTTGGAACATTCTTGAAAAGCATTATATTCAAAACACACAGTCATTTCTATTGCTTCCTGATACTGATATTTTAAATTATATGATCAGATTAGAAAATATTTTAAATTGGGGACATGATTTTTTTTTTCTTTGTGTGTCAAAATGTGGCTACAAACTGTCAAAATGTGGGCCAGATATGACCTGCAAATGTGTATTATTGGGCCAATAAGACTCTTCTTTCTCTAGAAAATTCAATCAGATGCTTAAAAATGTAGAAATTTCATGTGAAAATCTGGACTCCAGTGTTAGAAAACCAGAGAGGCGGTGCTCAGCTGCAGCTTCTCAGGGCAGCCCCAGCCTGAATAGATGCCTTCTTTCTGATGGATATTGAATTCTTCGGTTCCCTATAGTGACCTCCTCTTTCATTGTCCTCCTTCTAGTGAGTCTGAGTATCAGTTACTGCTCATTTTTGCAGTTGCAAAACCTGTCTTTCATACTAGAGAAATATTTAAAAGAAACTGTGTCTCTAGCAAATGGCAGAAAACTAAAAATTTGAGATGACTGTTCCAAGCAGAATGTATTGGAGGAATAGAAAGTGATTCATTACATCTATCCTTGTTTATTTTCAAACAGGTCTTACAAATGTTTAAAAAAACATCTTTATTGAGATATAATTCACTTAACATAAAACGCACAGATTTGAAATGTGTAATTAAATGGTTTTTAGTAAGTTCACAAAGTTGTGAAGCTATCACTGCCATTTATATTTTTTTTAATTTTAGAAATTTTCGTCACTTTAAAAAGAAACCCTGCTACCTTTATAGGTATTTTAAACATATGAACCTCGTAGAAAATGTGAAACAATGGAATCAGCTTTAATCTATAATCTAGTTTTTATTAGAAAGATTGGGAAGCCTGATGTTTATGTCTCATAAACAACCGTACTTTCCTGGTTTTACATGTACTTCAAATTTTATAGCCAAGCATCATATCTCTTCATCCAGGATGCTGACTTGAAAAAGAGAAAACAAAAACAAAAATTAAAATTGCCTTCATACATATGCCAAGTACATGACTTTATGGGGCATTGTTAGATAATTTCCTGATGTACATGAACTCATTCATCAGCAGTCTATATGAATAATTTTCCATTCATTTTTTTAACCTCTTACTCTAGCCTGGGTCATTCTTACATGTGCTTTGCTGGAAACATGAAGCCTTTATGTGCTGTCATTGCTTCACCTTTGAGTATAAACCCAGAAACAGGGATGGAAGACATATTCCTAGATGGTCTGACTTTATCTGGCTCAAATGATCAACTACTAAAAATCTTTTTCCCGAAGTACCCTCTACCTGTCTGATAATCCTATTGGAAATTTATGTTTTACCTTTATTTGTGTAGCATTTGCCTATCTTTGAATCTCTTTAGAATCTGCAGTAGCTTTTTCCAGTTTCCATTGCCTATCACTCTTCTTCTTTTTTTAATTTTCCCTAAACATTCACTGTAAACTTTTTTCTAGTTTGAAAATGTTTCCCTCAGATTCTCAGATTCTCATATTCATCTATCTCTGAACTCAGCATCTCCACTAGGAATGTCCAATGAGCTTGGCAAAGGCATCCTGTCCAGAACGAGCTCCTCAGAGCTTCCTCTAGACCTGCTGCTTCCACACTCTTCCCGTCTCAGTGAATGGCACCTCCATTCTTCCTGTCACTCAGGCTACAAATCTGGAGTCATCTGTGCTTCCTTCTTCACACTCTACATCTTCTCTATCATCAGGTCACATCTACTCTCCCTTCAGCATCAATCAAATACTCATCACTTCTCCCATTCTCTATTGCTTTCACTCCAGTCCGAGCCAACACCTTCTCACATCTGTGTCTACTCTTATCCCTCTGCCTTCTACTTACACCATAGCAGCTAGAAGATCTCATTAAATTCAAAGTTGGATTATATCACCATTTTCCAAGTTTCTTCAGTAACTTTCCATCTCTCTCACTTAAGCTATACCCATTAGCAATCCTAGTAATTCTGCGGTGTAGTAAACTCCATGTACACTCCACGGTCTCAGTAGTATTCCTTGAACACAAGCAGTGTGCCACCATCTCTAAACCTTTGTGCACATGATTCTCCCTACCTGGAACACTCTTGCCCCAGGTATTTACCTGTAATGGCCTTTCATTTTTTTTTTTACTCTTTTACTCAATGACACCTTCTCAGTTCTGCCCATCTACTCTTTTCAAAGTGCTTCTGTCTAAAAGTCCCTGAAATGAGCAGGGTGTGAGATTACACTTGTAATCTCAGTAATTGAGAGGCTGAGACAGGGGGATTGCAGGTTCGAAGCCAGCTTCAGCAAATTAGTGAGACCCTATTTCCAAATAAAAAATAAAATAGGATTGGGAATGCTCCTTGAAGGTAGAATGCCCCTGGGTTCCATCCCAGCCTCCCCCCTCCCAACCATACACAAAATGTCTCTGATACTTCTAATCTTCCTATTATTTTATATTTTCTCTTTCATTTTGCTTTATATTTTCCTTTTTACTTAATACTTTCTCCCTCATGCTTATTACTTTCTAACATTCTAGGTGATTTATTAACCTAATATATTTATTACTGTCTCTGCTACTAGAATACATTCTCCAGAATACCAATAGAATTATAATGAACTCTATTGCTATCAGCACCATATAAGTTTGGATTATAGTGTAATTAAATGTGCCATTTATTCAAGTTACAGGGCATACTGACCAGTCACTCTATTCATTCACTGTGCTAAGCATGGCCATGCAGCTGACATTATACGACTTAGAACCAAGTCAGGATGAAAGCAGTCACCAGGCAATGCCCATACAGTGCCACAGTAAAGGCAAGCACATAGGGAAGTACCTACCCAGGCTAAGGAGAACAGGGCAGTCAAAGAAAGGTCGATGAGGGTTAAGCTGGAAACTGAAGGATGATAGGATTTAGCCAGATGAGAGAGAAGGAATAGGCAATGGTCGTAAGGGTGCTTGTATCTGTCACAAAATGAAAGTATTTCAGTGATGCCGGAGCCAGGGGTCCAAGGATAGAAGAGATACATGCGGTTAAACAGATCAGCATATTTGAGGATTACATAAAGGATCATGTTATTGCTTATACAAGCATTGTGTTAACTCTTACTATAGCAAGGAGAATAGATTGAGAAAGGAGGCAAGAGGGCGGGCAGAAAAAAAGAGAAAAGAGATGATGGAGCAGAAATCCAGGTGAGAAACCATGATAGTTTCAGTCAGTGCACTAGAATTGGAGAAAAGTAAACTGATTTCAAGAGGAATAGGCGTCAGTTACTGATAATTTGGAGTCAGCAAAGAGGAAACAAGCAAAAACCAAACAAAAAAAACCAAGGAGGGCATCTATGTTTTGAGTGTGGACAGTTTGACAGAATCAAAACAAGGACCTTAGGAAGAGAAACAGGTTTTGAGAAAAGTTGATGAGTTTGGTTTTGCATATACTCCACTGAAGGTTCCTGTGAACTGAACGTTTGAACTGTGTGACAGCTGGAATTCAAATTTACAGCTCATGGCAAATTTGGGGACTAGAGATAATCTTAGCAAGTATAGACATTCATAGGGTAATTAAACCATGGGTGTGGTTGACCTCATTCAGAAAATGAGAAGATGGGGGACCTGAATTTGAAAGTTTAAGGAATAAAATATTCATAGTGGGAGTGCCTATTTACTACACTGGACTTCACTCTAACTAGGTTATGGTTCTGGCTTTGCTGCTGCCTGTAACTTGGCCAGGTGAAGTGATTTAATTGTTCTCATGTCATAGTCCTGAGCCATACCATGGAAAGCCCCTACCTGTACCTGCCTCACAGAGTTGCATGGTAGGCAGAATAGTTCTCCAGAGATGTCCATGTTCTGATCCTAGAAGCTGCACATGTGTCAGGTCACATGCAAAAGGAGGATGAGGACTAAAGATGGAATTAAAGTTGCTAAATTAGCTGATTTTAAGAAAGGAGAATTTCCTGGTCCTTAAATGTAGAGGAGGGAGGGAGAAGAGAGAGATGGCAGCATGTAAAGCACTTGGCCTCTGTCACTGGCTTCAGAGATAGAGGAATGGGTGGTGAGCCAAGAATGCAGAAGCTGGAAAGGCAAGAAAAGTGGATCCTCTCCTGCAGACTCCAGGAGGACTGCAGCACACAAGCGGCTTGAAGAAAGTGCACTGAGACTCTTTTTGGACTTTTGACTTCTAGAACAGTAAACTACGAAATCTATGTTATTTGTCAGGTACTAATTTTGTGATTTGGCAGCAATAGGAAGCTAATGCATGTGTAGGGCAGATGAAACCAGGTTATGGATGTGAAATGATTTTGAAGACAGCAAAGGGGTTGGCGAATGGACATGCTTATGAAGGGCTGGTTAGTGTCCACCTGCTAATTTTAGTGATAGAGGTTGACAACCACATACAGGTAAATTGTTCTGGGTGTGGTTGGTTGAGCATTAGACTCCAAAGCAGTTACGCTATGACAGGGAAGATGATCAGAAGATGCACACAAATACACATTTAACTCTGAGAATTCTGATATTTAGATAATTATGGAGTGCTAAATGGTATGCAAGAGTCGTAGTGACAACCGAAGACAGCTTCTCCACTCCAAGCAAGGACTTCCTGTGTTCACAGCCCCATTCCATCTGGCAGGGCCTTGGCTGTCTCTGCAACAACTTGTATTGGAGTTTCAGATGAGCTTGGGCCTCACTCTTCTGAACTTCAAGAAATAGTAAAACTGTTTGAGGCTCTGATAATATCTAGCCAGTGGTACTGTTATGAAAACTATGCATGATTTACTCACTTTCCCCTTTTTTTCTCCACTCCTAATTTTGACTAATATCTCCTCCCATCAAAAGTCTATACAGACCCCCTGATTTCAATTGGGCTTTAAGACAACTGGTAAAATAACATCAAGTACTTTGCTTCACTTGATATAGCATCACGAAAGATTAAAATGTGCTTTTTAAGACTATGTGAGTTTCTATTCTGATAATTTAATTAAGGTCTAATTAAAAAAAGAAACCTGCTTCAGATAGTGACCACCTCTCAAGAAATATAAGGAGTAAAGGCATCTGACCTGGGCATCACATAGGTCACAGGAGAACTTGGGCCAGCAGGCCACAGATCCGGGGTAAGGCAGAGAAATAATCAAAGACAGATTGTGGTGACTGAGCTTTAGAAACTAGACAGAAGAAGGTTCTGACAATAAAATTGTAGTATGTTGTCAACAGTCTCCTGGGGTGAGTTCTGTGCCGTGGTCATTGTCAGCTCTGTCTAACCTTGGGTGAAAAGGATTGCAATGATAATGATAGGCTTTCTTCTTCAGTATGTAACAGAGTGCCAAGGACTGTCTTAATCATATTACAAGTAATCCTTGAAATATTCCATTAGATAAGTAATATGATTGTCATTCCTACCTCACAGATGGGAAAACTGGATTATAGAGAGTTGATGGATTCAGCCAAAGTCATACAGCTGGTAAGTGGCCAGCAGAGCTATATGACATACTGGAAAAGCCCTTGATCTGGAATCTAGTAACCCATTCTTTAGAGTTTGTCAGACAATAGTGAGGCCCCAACCGCTGTTCACTGTCTGTGGCTGAACCTCTGAAAGGAAAACTGGCAATCTCAAGAAGAGGCAACAGATGAAAGTACATCACCACTTGAAATGTGGCACACCCCCCATTCAAAGAAGAAAGAAGCTAAAGGGATTTGTATTACAGAAGAGTGAGAGAAAGAGGAAGTATCAGCTTCTCAGTGGGATGGGACTTCTTATCCTGTTTCATTAAAATTACTAAAAAAAAACAAACAAACATGGAAACCTTTTGCAAGAATTGTACAGACCAAATCTCAAACCGATCATGTCTTCTTCCTTTTAATACTGTTAGTATGGAAAGTTATTATATGTGCATCTTTGAAGACTTTAAAATGGAAATAAACATTTTCCCCCAAATCAGCTGTCATCATCAAAATGAGAATCTGTCTTACTGTTAGAAATTCTGAGTTAAAAAAGTTTCTATTTCTAAAACTAAATGCTGATGAAAGCTATACAGTCCAAAATAGAAATGTTTTTATCCTGAGCATAAACATCTGAACTTGAGTTATAGTTAGCTGGTCCAGTGTCGTATAGAAAAGTCTCAGTCTCTCTGTTTTTCTCTCTCTACATTTCTCTCTCTCTCTCTCTCTCTCTCTCTCTCTCTCTCTCTCTCTCTCTCTCTCTCTCACACACACACACACACACACATCTATTGCTCATTCTTTGTCTTATAATTACTAATCTTTCTTAATTATTAACTAAAGCTCCATAGAGATGCTACTTGCCTCCAAAGATTTATCATCTTTCCTGGAAAATGTTCTAGTATGTATTGTATGATTGAGAGTTTTAACCATCCACATTTTTATGCAGTTTAATTAAAGTTACTTAAAATGAAGTGAAGCTAAAATTGAATGAAATGCTCCACTTGCACTAATGGAGTTTGAAAAATCATTTTCCATTTCTATGACCTTTTTTCTTCTTTTTCACTAAAATGCAACTTTTCAGGTGTTCAGATGTGTTAGCCTATCTTCTGTTGAATGAAGTTCCGCTGAACTGTCTATGAAGTAGTTCTGATGAAATTTTGGAGAGGGACAGTGTTTTCAATGCATTGACTTTGGCATTTACTTCCTCAAATAGATTTGGAATAACATTTTCAAGCATGTATAACAAAGCTGAAAGCAAGCACTCGATATGAGGGGAAGACACTGACTTCCTAGCAGTCATCAAGTCAGATGTTCTTTGTAAAATAAGGTGTTTGTAATCCTAGGGGTAGTCAAGCTTCTACAGAGTTGGCTGCTCTTAGCATTAGCAAATTGAATGGAAAATGCCAAGAAGTTACATTGGCTCTGGCCTAATAAGTGGTACCAAATGGATATAAGCAGTGAAGTCAAGGGGCTCACAGTTTGGAGTTTGCCAGAACTTTACTCCAAAGAAGGACACCATCTTTTTTTTTTTTTTTTTAATAAAGAAAACAACCACAAAAAGCTATGATAGATGCTTTTTGTAGAATTTTCCCTAAAAGGGGTGGTGGGGAGGAGCTTTTTCAAAATTCAGAAATCAAACTGTGAAAAGGCAAGAAAGCCTTATAAAATGAACTTAAACTACTAGTCTACTGGAAAAAAAAAAGTTGTATGCCTTAATTTGCTAACAGTCTCAGGGGTGTGATAACTGCAGGAAAAGCCAAGTATATTTTCCAAAT
The DNA here is from genome assembly GCA_004027655.1 of Graphiurus murinus. NCBI lineage: Eukaryota > Metazoa > Chordata > Mammalia > Rodentia > Gliridae > Graphiurus > Graphiurus murinus. Next base: position 20,405 of record PVLC010010357.1, on the reverse strand, counting down.
TTTGAGAGCAGAACAGCCTGCCTCAGCCCCACCCAGTGAGCAGTGTCTTTCCTTACTAGTCATGAACTATTCATGGCTGCACATTTAGCAGGCTGTAAATGTCCTTCCATGCTCTTAGAATTGACTTTCTAAACTGGAGACATTTCTACTTGCTTTACCCCCTATCCAATCCTGACTTCTTAAAAAAAAAAAAAAAAAAAATATATATATATATATATATATATATATATATATATATATTTATATACACACACACACACATATGCACACTTCTATTGGTGCATTGTAATTAGACAATTGTAGTGAGGTTCAGAATGATAGATTCATACATGCACACTGCAATTGGTATGTTTCCCTCTGGATCCGACAGGGCTCCCTCCTCCTCCTGGTACATGTTGTTGAGATTAGTGTTGATAATTTCATATATGTACACAGCCCTCTTTGAATTGTTTGCTTTATCAAACCTCCCCCTTCTCACCTCACTTCCTTAATCCCCTCCTGCTATTTTACTGGAATTTTCTTGTACAGTCTGGACACCTAGGTTGGTACATAACAAATATTTCCTCACTGGGATCACGACACCCCTCACTGCCACCAAATTGCTGTGTAGGATGTGGAAGAAAGGTAAAATGTGATATATCTCTTTCCAAAAGAACCGGCTACTTAGCTAATGAGAGAATAATACTCTTAAAAGGTTGATGCATAATGTAGGGCTTTCCACAAAACTACATGATCATCTGTGTCTTGACATTCTACAGAGAAGATATTAGGAACCTCAGGAAGACTTCCTAGAAATGAGGATTCTCAAAGTGAACTCTTGAGGGCTGGTTTTGAGGAGTGTGGTATACTCCAGCTAAGAAAATTGACACCATTCAGACTTATGGCCATGAAGTGTTTGCTAACTTTGACAAAATGGTCAGCTCCCTGAGCACCTGAACCGTACCTTGCTTCTCTTAGCATACCCAGCCCCTCTGCTCTGCCCACTTCCCGTGACTGTGTCTGTTAGGTAATTGCCGCTCAAAACTGTTTCTTGAATGAATAATGCAATGGGAAACATAAAACTATTTAGCAAAGCAATAGAGGGGTATTAATGAAAGTGGTATTTCAGGAAGATTAGTCTGGTACTAATCACATAAAGACTACAAGCTAATTTTACAGAATATTTTAAAGTTACAAAAGGAAGTAAAATTATTTTAATGAGATTCTTAACTCAATCTATGCTTTCAGGCAAAAATAGGCTTTAGAAAAATAATTTGAGATAGAAGTTAAAGGAAATTCTTCTAATTTGTAACTTCTACCAATGTGCATAGTTCAAAGTGTCCCCACTTATCTAATGCTAAATAAACAAGTGGATAATATTAATCACCAAACCAGGTTGGTATTTCTGACTATGACATTGACATATCTAGGTGATCTAGGATGATAGAGAACCATGAGTCAAATTGCACACCTAAGTTCTGAACTACATGAATGCTAGCACACATAAACACACTTTATGATTCAATAGATATTAAATAATATACAATTGCCCATAGCCATTTGCTAGTTCTCACTTTCCTCTGTTCATTATCCTTAGGTTCAGGGTAGTTTTTTTACTGTGGAGAATGACATTGGTGGTATAATTGAGATTTAGCACCTATACTCAGCAATTTTGAAAGCTCAACTGCTTATTTTCTCAGCATACTGTTGGCTTCCATTAATCCTTTTAAAAGCATTTTACCATTAAATATTCTTGACTACAAGTTGACTACTTTAATCAAAAGTACAGAATCAAAATTGATCCATGAGGGCAGGCTTGAATTTTACACAGGGCAATGTAACAGTGACTAAAGGGAAGCAGTTCTTAGTGGTAATATTTTTTCTCTTATTTTATTTAAAGATATTTGAATGTGTAATTACTTAATGTATTTAAATGCCCTCTTAATAATTTCAAGTTAATAAATGTCTCTGCTTGATTCATATTTCTCATATCAATTCCTGTCATATTGACTAGCATGGAGAAAACGGGGTTGGTCCCATGTGTACCTTCTTTCAAACAGTAACAAGGACAGCCCAGCCACCCTGTGGTCTACCCAATGTGACAATGTTTTTCATCAGAAGCAGGATAAATTTTCCAAAAATCTGGATTCTCCTCTCTTTCCTTGCTTGAGCTTTTTAACTTCTTTTCATGGGAAGACATAAAGGATCAAGAAGCCAACTTGAAAGTAACACAAGAAAACTTAAGTTTTAGTGTAGAAAAAGTTGAGAATGGTTCCTAAATAAAACTTGGGGATTTTTTAAAATACATTATCCTCCCCGTTTTCAAAAGTCAGAAAATATATAAGGGAACAAAAAAGAAGTAATGCTTTAAAAAGAAAAAATAAGAAGTAATACTTTATTTGTAGCAGGAAATTTTCCCCAATATACCAGTAAGAAACTCTAGAGATTCAAGCTGAAATAACTAGTATCTTTGTATGTTTTGTTGCTTTGAGAAATGACCATAAACTTTTTGTCCTAAAATATCATGACTTTTTTATAATCCTAAAGGTCAGACTTCAAATGGGTTCTCTTTGAATTAGCATTACGGTGTCACCAGAGCTGCATTTGTTTGTGGACGTTCTGGAGGAAATGAATTCTTGCCTTTTTCAGTTTCTAAAGGCTTCCTGCATTCCTTGGCCCAGGACCCTTTCCACCTCAAAGTCAGTAATGGCCAGTTGAATTCTTCTCATTTTGCATCATTCTTACTCTGCTTCTTGTTTCACTCTTCTTCATTTGAGGATCATTGTGATAATATCGTGGTAACCAGGGTATCCCAAATCATCATACCTAAGATATTGGTAAATGATGCCGGAGACACATAAGAATTTTAGTGCAGATAGACTCGTCTTCTTTGCCTTAAACTCACATGAAGCGTATGCCAAGGTAGAATACTCTCATGCACACTTTGCAGCACAGCTTCAAGCATATAATTTTGACTCTGCCAGGTTTCACTGATTACTATCACATGGTTCAGCTCTAAGTTACAACATTTCTGCTCTAGGTATAAGGCAGCGTATGGAAAGGAGGCACAGAGAGGCTTGGAAAAGCCCAGCTATTTTGGCAATTGAATAGAAAATATGTATTTGCTTTTGTCTCTCTTTCTTAGGAAATAAAGAGACCGAATGGCGAGAGGTCACAAATGTCTCAGCACTGCTCTGGGTACTGACAAGTGGGTACTTGAGGGTACTGGAAGGATAGTTATGGGTTGCCCCTGAGGGAGATCATTATATAACTGAAATATAAGAGAGTCTTACTCTTGCTTTGATAATCCAAAGGCATTACTATGAAGTAAGATTAGATATATGAATTCCTTTGGCATTCAAAGAAGTATCTGCACCATGACTTCTTTTTTATTATCTTTTTTCTTCTTTACCTTTTCTTCCTTGAGTGCAGTAGACCATGTCCCTTTCCTGCCTTTGATGAAGTCTGGAAGTGAACTGATGAACTATTTTCTTGGGCCACACAGTCTGCCTCTCTTCAAAGTCTTTCCTCTTTTTGGACACTGTGTTCCTGGTTCTCTTTTCTGTTTCCACATCATGTAATCAGTCAATTACTTACTTATTTTTTTCACTTTCTAGCCGACAGTCTTAACCCTTTGCTCTAATGGTTACTTTTTGGATGGCCCATCTTGTCTTTAATCAATAGACATCTTTTTTAGAAATCGTTCCTTGAACTCCTGCCTTCACCTTGGCTTCATGGTGCATTTCCTTCTGCTGCAGTTTTCACACTTTAACTATGGTTCTAAAACATAGGCTTTCCCTTCAGACTCTTCCTGGATTTTCTAGTAGTAGTACTGATGTTTTATATTATCTGTGCAGAAAACAAGCCAAACTAAAACAACTCAAAAAACAAACAAACAAACAAAACAAACAACAAATGGAGTCATATTTGCCTTCCTGCACTTTTGTACTAGTGTATTCTTTCTCCTATATCCTCACTGCTACTCTCTTGGTTTCAAGTGCACAGGATTCTTCTTCATTTCTATAGTGTTCATGCTCTTCCTATGTCTTCTGAACAGACTCTACTAACCTCACCAAAACAGTGGACTTCCTATTTAATCCTCTAGCCAGGGAGGGAATCATAAGGCTGCTTCAGTTGGATAGGAGTAAAATGAGTGTTTATTAGTTTTTCAAACTACACATAAGTTCTTTCTGATGTTTTACATATGTGATTTTTAATGATAATAAGTTACATTAGTTTTTGTTGTTTGAGGTTTATGCTTTATGCTTTTTCTTTTTCCTCCTCCTCCTCCTCTTCTCCTCCTCCTCCTCCTCCTCCTCCTCCTCCTCCTCCTCTTCATCATCATCATCATCATCATCATCATCATCATCATCATCATATCATCATACTGGGGATTTGAACCTAGCGACATTCTACCTTTGAGTGATACCCCAGCCCTATTTTATTGTTTTTATTTTGAGACAGGGTCTCACTAAGTTGCTGAGCCTTATTTCAAATCTGCAATCCTCCTGTCTCTCCCTCTCAAGTACTGGGATAACAGGTGTGTACCACCATGCCTGACTATATTAGAGCTTCTTCTTTTTTTAATTCCTCAATTTATGATACCAAAACTGGCCCACAGGCTAATTTCAATGAACTACTCACTGTCTTAGCCTCTGCTTAGTTTGGTTACACACTATGTTACAGTCTACTTGACTTGTTTTGTTTTGTGTTTGGCATATTTATCATCTGTCCTCAGCTAGAATATAAAACCCTAGCAAGTTGATCATGAATCTTGAGCTACTTTGTTTTAAATATGTTGGAGGGTGCTGTCTTTATTTGATTTAATCATGCTGAGTGTTAATATAATCCAGAGAATGTAACTGTAAATGCAGAGTGAGCCAAAAAATGTTGAAGGCCAGATATAATCTTAGTGTGCTAAGAACAATGGCTTTTGAAAATGACTTGAAAGCTCTATTGAATGTAATAATCCTGCAGGCAAAGTCACCTTTTGGAACATTTTGCTCAGAATCACTTGTGCTAATGTTATGTTTATAGCACACTTTAGGAAGATGGGCTACAATTGCCATATGGTGCATGTTTTTATCCATTCTCTGTTATCAAATAAATTTTTCTCCATCTTAAATTTCCTTTTTTAGTTTTATTTTTTATCAGCTTTTTGAAACAAATGTGGCACAAGGCTTGATATCTGAGTTTTATACTTTTTTCTTTATCACTTTCATCTAGCACAATTACTAAAAAGAGTTCAGGGAAATGCTTTTCTCTCCTGCCACATGGCCTGATTAACAAGTAGCCTTTAAAAGTGCCAAGACTTTAACTTACCTAAAGCTACAAGTTAAAATACAAATTGTCCTCTGTTTTTAGTATTTATTTTAATGCTTGTCTATTATCATTTCAAGTAATATTTTCTGATTTAAGATGAGGATTATCATGTTAAATGTATGCAAATTATGTTTGACTCAAATATTCACACTTTATTAATTTAAACTTGCATATTTATGTGAAAATCCATTATTTTCATCAGACATACAAGTAAATTCAATTAAGTATTGAACCGTATTGTAATAAGAAGCTTTACTCACATCATAATGTGCTTTCTTAGAATTTATTGATATGTCCTCTTTACTCTGTTACACACATTTTTTGATAGAAACAAATTTATATAAGATGTATCAACTCCCACCCAATCTTCCAAATAAAAGAGCATTGTGTCAGGCAATTTTATGTGAAATTTTATGAAACATTTAGCAGAATCTGTTCTAGAACACATAAAATTAGAGTCTTTTGTCTACTTATCCAGATCTAACAGAACTTTAATACTGAAGTTTGAAAAGACAGTATAAGAAAAAAGAGGAAAGAAAACCATAAATCATATCAACTACTGAATGGCTAATGTCTTTGAGCACTTACTATTCACTAGACTGATTGATAAGCCATTTATTGAGATGTAGATATGTTAAGTAATTAGCTCTGAATCACTCAGTTACTAGTAAAATTTTACATAAACCCCAAGAATATCTGAATTCAAAGCCCACATGAAATTAATGATAAATTATTTTTGTTTACTGATTATAAAAATTCTAAGTAAAATTTTGAGAAAAAATTAGGACCCACAGCTTACAAAAGAACAATACAAAATCACCAAGCTATTCTAGGAATAAGATTTGATATATTAATAAATAAATTTTATAATGTCATGATCATAAAGTAAATATTCATTTCTAATAAATATGAGTAAAATTTATAAATAAAATTAGGAGTAGTTCATTCAAAGCAACAGTATCATATTTTACTGGAATATGTCAGTAATAGACCAATGAAGGTTAAAAAATAAAAAAAGAACTACCTGTACTAGGACTATATTCAACATTATTCAGGGAGTTCTTAGCAAATGTAATAACACCACAAAAAGACATGACATAGAAATACTGGAATCCAGGCATGGTGGCACACACCTGTAATCTCAGTACTTGGGAGGTGGAGACAGGAGGATTACAGGTTCAAGGATAGCCTCAGAGTAAGACTGAGTGTAAGACTCTCAGCAACTTATTGAGACCCTGTCTTAAAATAAAATAAAAAGGGCTTGGGGTGTAGCTAAGAGGTAGAATGTCTCCTTTGGGTTTCATTCCCAGTACCACAACCACCATTTAAAAAAAAATACTAGAAAAAAAAAAGCCAAGTGATACTCATTGATAGGTTGATATGATTACTTGGAGTATCCATTTATCAGTCTGGATTCAGACTGGTCTAAGTTATTCTCCAAAACCTAAGCCTGATTTGTTCACAAATCAGGGTAGCTGAAGCTGAATCTGTTAAAAGAATTTAACTGGTGAAAGGATGAACAAATTGTGGCATATTGACAAAATGCAACACAAGACTAAGCCATCAGAGGACTGAACTGCAGATGCACACTACAGTGTGGGCACCTTTGAAATGCATTGTGTTGAAAGGAGCTAGACTTAAAAGGCTACATTTGCAGAAGATAAATCAGTGGTTGCAAGGGGAGGAAGCAGGGAAGGGAATCTCTACAAAGGGGCACAGGAAAAATTGGCCTGGTAGTGACAATAAGATTTGTTCTGTATCTCAATTATGGTCTAGGTTACACACTGGTATGTAACCTGACTGTCTCAGTCAACATCATCACTGCTGTATTCCAGTAAACCTGACCACACAATTTAGAGGAAGGAAGATTTATTTGCTCACAGCATTTTTGGAAATCTCAGAATTCACTCCATGTAAGACTAGGGGCTATGGATCTTAGGTCATGACAGACAGACAGAGAGAGAGAGAGAGAGAGAGAGAGAGAGAGAGAGAAAACACAAGCTCTGCTTCTCGAATCACAGAGGCCAGAAACAAAAGAGAGCAAGGGGATCAGAGAGCCACATTCCAGGGGACCTACCTTCTCTAGGCACACACCCTACCTGCCTAGGTTGCCACTACTGATGAGATTACAACCTTCATGACTTAACTATATCGTCACTGAGCTTAATACATTAGCTCTTTAGGGAGCATTCTATATCTGATCAGAACACTGACTAAAAAACATAAACTCAGAGTTTTGATTAATAGCAATGTTATTTTAATAAACCAGGATGGACCAGCTGAACCAGTCGGCCTCCCTCTTCATAAAGATTCCAGGTGGTCCCTCAGACCAGGTTTTCTACACTGTGTCCCCGAGACATGGGGACAGGCATGGGGCAGGGCAGCAATTTTGGAACTGTTGCTTCTTTAGAAGTGGAAATACCTAGCTGATTTCACAGCTTTTAAGATTTTGTTGTTCACAAACCAAAAAAAAAAAAGAGGGAAACATCGTTGTTTTTATGAGAAGTAGATTGAGATTTTAAGAAACATATAGCTGTAGAAGTAATGCATGTAAGACCTTGGCCTGGCCTCTGTATGTGCAAATGTATTTGACAACAGCAATGCTATTTGTTCTTAGGAACCCTGCTGCCCATCGGAATATTTCTGTATAATACTGTAACTACTCTTTGTCTACTAGCCTTTTGCAAGAAGTCTAAAGGGTAATTTGTATGCTGGTGTTCCTCATGTAAATGAGATCATTATCCTTTTAAAGGTATGAAGTCTCCTGTATACGATGGAGCTTTCTAAGAAACAGACTTGACCTTTCTTTCCCTCTATTCAGGGGGCCTGCCGAGCTTGCACTCATTAGCTAGAATTTGACTCCATGACATTTTTACTTAATTTTCTTCTTCCTCCATGTGAGACACATGGGGCAACAATTTATGTTCTTTCTTGACCTGAGATGCTCTGTAATCTCCTTCCAGCTGTGGCATTTGTCATTCAGTCACATCAGGATATGCTGACCCTTCTTTCCCCACTGCAATTCCCAACTGCTAATTGATTCATTTTAGAGAAGGAACTAGACACAGCCCTATGGACTTAGCTCCATTTAATTAGTGTTAACCAGAACAGTGGATAGAAAAGCAATTTCCTCTGGAGTGGAAACATTCTTTATAACATAGTAGAGGGAACAAATAATGGTTTTTTAAAGGCTCTACTTTTTATAGGTCCTGGATTGGTAATAGACATAAAAGCAGTATTACCCTTAGTTATTATTCATATTCATGACAATAATTATTATAAATAATATTAGTAATAACTGGGATTCAAACTTAGGTCAAACTTCAAAGCTAACAGTCTCGTAATTATTTTGCTGAGAACTTTTTGTGATCCTCTGCCAATATGCCATGGACAGTGCTGGTTACTTTATATCCTCTCCATAGCCCAACAATGTGAGCTTCACTAAGCAAGTTTTCTAGGGAGAGACACTGAGGCTTGAAGAGGTGAAGTCACTCAGCCATTATCACCCACTTGCTGTGAGCAGGATTAGGGCCCAGATCTGCTCTGGCACCATACCCACACTTTCATTGCTACCTACCCCATTAACTGACTTTGGAGCCCAAAATACTAGCAAAGTCATCTCTGGTTAGCACTGCTAGAAACCTTTTAAAATGTGACCTAAATTACGATTCTGCTGGGCTCTGCTTTTAAACATGAAATACTACATGTACAAATTTTAGGATTTAATGAAACGTGGACTTTCAGAACTATGGGCACTAGGATTTTTAAACGTCTGGCTTTATCCCAGCACAAACATTAATTGATCACTTTGTATATTGTGCATATACATTCAGAGAATTTCTGGTCTCTGTCCCCCAACAATCTGTTTTGTCAGGTGTGAGCAGCTAAGCAGGTAAAGAGTGGCAGTGTGAACTAATACATTCCATAATAGAAGTGTGCCCTGGAGGCTATAGAAGGAGAAGAGAGGGCACTTGACCTTAAATGAGGTGCTTGGTAACCCAGAGGTCTTACCAGGGCAGGCGACCATGAGCTGAGGTGAGGGATGGAAAAGAGCTGCATGATGGGTAGCTGCATGCAGACAAAATGAATGATTGTATGGAAGACAGGAAAGTATGCATCAGTAATATTGGAGCAAAAAGTACATTGAAGGGAGAGATCTTGGCCAACTTCTCAGTTCGGAGATAGATGGCATCAAATAACTCCACCTCATACTGCTTTCCTCTCAGTTACATGAAGCTCTGTCTTGTTGCTATTTTAAAAATAAACGTGGTGAGATCTGAAGGGACACACACCAAGACCTCTGTGCATGTTTGCATAACTTTGAACTTCACTATGATGTATAACTTCGGTGAACCAATAAAAGTATTTTTACATGTATTTGTTGTAATAGACAAATGGCAATTGTGTACATTTTATAGCTCATTTACCCTGGCTGCCTCTTCCTGGCAGAGACCATGGCTGTTTCTGAAGCAGATGCTCTACAGTAGTTTACAGAGCTCAGTTCCTGGAAGAGAAATAAAGGATCCCTCAGGTGTTAACTATAACTCCCTGGGTTCAGCAGGGGGTTCTACTCTACTTCTTGAGCAGGGATTTAGCCCTGCTGCCAAACACTTCTACTATCATGCTGCTTACTTCTGATTTAAAGAAAAAAAAAAAAAGAAAGATTTATTTCTTCTTGAACAGGAATGAGTGTTAACTTCCTTAATTTTTCTAATAGACGTAAGCCTTGTCAAATGCATGCCTAGTATGTAACATTGCATAGGGATCCCCCCTTAAATGCTGGTAATTATGTTCTGTGTACCTGAAAGCATTAAACATAATTAGCTTTCTGTGACCTGGAATATATAATTATTATAAATAAGCCTATTGTAACCATACAAAATAAAAGAGACTGTTAATGACTGTTGGGCAAGTCAACTAGTAGTGCCTGCTATAGGATCATACTAATGAATCTTTCTCACAAGATTTCTTCCATCACTTTGCAGATTTATGAACTTCTCTTACTCTCTAAGTCATTCTTCCTTCAGAAGCTTGATAAATATTCTCTCTGTAACCATCTATTTTTCTATTTGGGGGGAGTATTTTTATTTAACTTTATTCATCAGATAATTATGTTAGTCTAAGATAGGAGATAAGGTTATAACTGCATTTTCTCCTTAGTTTCTAAATTTCTACTAATTGTCAATTATTTTAAAATGATGTTTCCCTTCTGCACTGATTTGTTATGTCTCTTTTATAACTTTAAATTCATACATAGGATAGATTTCTGGGTTACCAATCATGTCCTCCTATTGATTTCTCTTTCTCTTGTCTTAAACATCTATCATATATTTAAATATTATTTTATAGAATCTCTGACATAAAGCAGGGATACTTTTTTTCATTACTCTTCTAGTAAATGTTTCTGTTCTTACTAGAATATTTTTATTCTTATAGAAGAACTTTAGAATAATTTTCTTAAGCCCAAAAAGATTCTGCTAAAATACTGAGATAGATGTTTTCTTAAGATTCAAAGTAAACTTTTGTTCAGGGTGAGAGACGGGGATTCAACTTCATTCTTCTGCATGTAGGTATCCAATTTACCCACATACATTTGCTTTAAAAAAGCTATCGTTTCTCCAACATCTGTTTCTTGCACTTTTGTCAAGGATCAGATGACTATTTCTCTATGGGTTTTTCTCTGCATCTTCTGTTTTACTCCTTTGGTCTAAGTGTCTGTTTTTATGCCAGTACCATGCTGGTTTTGTTACTATAGCTCTTTAGTTGAATTTAAAATCAGGTATTGTGATGTCTCCAGAATTACACTTTTTCTTAGAATTGCTTTGCCTATTCTGAGTCTTTTTATTTTACGACATGAATTTTAGGACTGTTATGGTTTTTGGTTTTTACTTTTCTATTTCTATACAGAATGTCCTTGGTATTTGGATGGGAACTGCATTGAGTCTATACACGGCTTTTGGTTAAACTTTTGAACCCTCATATATAATTTATTGCAGTCTATTGAAAATAATTCATTTGAAGCCCTTAGATTTTTAGATAATTTGTTCATTCATTCTACTTTTCAGTTTCTTCTTGAGCATGCTTTTTTTCTTCAGTTTCATTTAAAAACGGTCCACTTTGCTACTAAAGATAGAAAGGAAGCTTGAATTGAATAGTTTAGCATATTTTGTTTCTCTGTTAATATTAAACTTTTTTCCTTTTTTTTTTTTTTTTTTTTTTTTTTTTTTTTTTTTTTTTTTTTTTTTTTTTTTTTTTTTTTTTTTTTTTTTTTTTTTTTTTTTTTTTTGGTGGGGAAGGCCTCTATCTGCCTTGTTCATTCTACTTGAAACACAGCTGAAAGGCCTTTTGTTCTATTTTAGCTTTTTGGAACTTCAGGTTTTTCTTTCTTTTAGCCTTCCTGGGTTGAGTCTCTGGCCAGAGCCATGCCTGTGCATTCAGTTTGACTTTGTGCTGTCCCTCTGTGACTGACCCATTCCCTTTCTGATGGTGAACAGGTCAGAGAGCTGACTGAGCAGTCAAGTCAATGTACCTAGTTACCACCTCCCTTTTCTTCCTTATTAGGATAACTCCTTGAGTGTAATCCATTTGGCTTGTGAGGCATTTTCACTCCTTTTGGAGCCTTTTGTTTTGTTTTGAGCCTTTGGCCATGCACTTATATTCTCCCTGAGCTTTATTTTTTTTTGGGGGGGGGTGTAGATGGGTACTAGGGATGGAACCCAGAGTCATTTTACCACTGAGATATATCCCCAAACCTTTTTTATTTTTATTTTTTTGAAACAGAGCCTGACTAGGTTGCTAAGTGTCTCACTAAGTAAGTTGCTGAAGCTGGTCTCAAAGCTGCAACCTTCTTGTCTCAGCCTGGGATTGAAGGTGTGCACCACTATGCCTGCCTTCCCAGAGCTTCCTGAGCTGCCTAATCAGCATATATAAATACGTATTATTATTATTTTTTATCTCTTGGCTGCTATGATTTCTGAGATAATATATTCACAGTCCCCCAATTTCCCACCATTGACCTCACTAATGTTTTTTTGGTCAGATGCTAAATCAACACTGGAGACTCCCTTGTTTCTTCAGCCATCTGAAAGGCACGGGTACAAGTGTTTCAACAAGAATTTATTGACTTTTTGTTGTTAGAGAGCTGTAGGGTCTTCCCAGCTCCAGATGTTTCCATGAATAACAAAAGTTTGGAATGTATGACTAATTTGAAGTAAGGCTTCTCAGATGAAGAATCTGATACCAAGGTGGCTTGGAGATGCTAGGGACCAGTAGAGAAGCAGGAAAATAGAAGCAGACTCCAGGTTGAGAAGTTGTGTATTGGATAGTGAGGAGAGCAATGTAGGTATGTGCTAGATTGATTTTACAAGTACTGTCGCACACCTGGGCCATGATAGCTTGCACTTGTCTCCTCTTAGTCACCTGCCTACCGGCAGTTAAGGGTCACTCTTGCTTACTAACCTGATGGTACAGCAAGGATGAGGTATCAAGATGCAACAAAAATTGTAAAGAATAGGTACACAGTCCCATAAACTATTCAAAATAAAATAAAATAACTATATAAAAAGGCTTCCTCTTTATCCCATTCTCTGCTTTTCACCTTTTCATCCTTTGAGATACAGTGCCCCTCCTTGGTGAAGCTTTTCCTTACAGACCCAGGCAATCAGCCACCTTTCTTCTGTACTCCCATCTCTATACTTTGTATTATTATTTGTTGGACTGCCGTTCTTAGTTTTTACTTTGAACCCTCAACAACAAATAATCATTGTCTAGTCATTTTTTCTATTTCTAGCAAACACTGTATTACCTGATAGGCTTTACCTTGATTAATAAAATATGACATAAATCAACTATATGCTTGAAGTTATTAGGACCCTTGACTACATGAGCTGACTTCAGCAAGACAGGAAAATGGCTTAGATGATTGCTTTAAGAGTTATGGCCAGTAAGTAAAAGTTAGAGAAGAACATTAGAAGCCCAATATACCTAATGATTTGGGATTTCACAAATCTAACAAACTGATTTTAAGTAGTCATCATTCCACCACTGAAAGCTCTTAAGCAATAGAAGATGAGATATGTATGTCTGTGTCATGTGTGTGTATGAATGGGAGGGGATTAAGTGCTGTTGTTGTTGTTTAATTCACAGAAATACTTAAAATAGTGAGTTTGTGAATCTGTATGGGTGGACTCATATCCAGAAGCTACTTTCAGTATTCTATATAATAAGCAAAAAATACTTCCATAACAAAGCATCAGAGCTGAGAAACTTCAAAATGTTTTGTTTTGGATCAGACTTATCAGTTCAATGTGGCAACACTGGTTATCCTGAGGACACAAAGTCCCAATTGGCTGTAAACTATATGTTATCTTTTATTTTTAATTAAAAAACCAATATTTGTTCTTATTTCCAGTTTGATTGAAGGAGAGGATTTCAAAATATGGAGTCCAGGCAGAACACATATGAAAATAAATTTTTATCATAAACTGAAATATTTTCTTTATGTTATCCTATATTTCCCCTGTATTTTTAATAACTCTGACATAATGGCCAATACAATATATTTACTCTTTCCAAGTCACACATAATATAAAGGCACAGATTATAATCCGTAGCATTTTAATGGCCAAAGAAATATGGTACAGTGACTCACAGTAGTTGAGAGAGTTTGTGTAATTCTGTAATTCTGCTGTAAGGACTGTCCAAGTGGATGTCCTGTATTACCTAACTTCATCTAGTACCTTAATTTCTGAATCTCAGTTTTCTCATCTGTACGATTGGGATAATGACAGTATCTGCCTCCTAGATTGCTTGGGAAAAATACATGAAATGAAGCTTACAGTGTTAGTTCTTTCTATCCTGTCAGTCCCACTGTTCATAGCCAGAAAAAAATTAATGCTTCTCATAAATTGCCAAAATTATCACTAAAAAACTTACTGAAAATCTTGGAAGATATATTATTTTATTTTATTATACAAATAATTTTGACCTGCAAATATTATCTATTTTGCTTTGTAATCCTCATTTCCTCTCTCCTGCTAACCAGTTGACTCGACTTTGTGCAACAATTTATGATGTACCTTAAAAGAACAACTGATTATATTAGGGCTTTTGGCTCAATTACCTGTTTCAAATGCTCAATGACAAAGGAAAGCATGTCATTTTCTCCTCACCTGCATACTAGAGAACAACAATAGACTGTGAATAGTGCAAATCAAAGAGACACAAATACCAATAGAAGAGGCTCATTGTGTTTTATGTGTTGCCCCCTTATATAGTTCTAATTTAGGTCGGCTGATTGATTATGACAGACTGACAGCACATTGTTCCCTTCTCTAGACACTTCAGTATTCCTATTCTTACCTGTCCATTTTGATTCCAAAACTTAAATAAAATGGAATTACAGCATTCACTTTGTTTTCCTGTGCTAAGTGATTATCTCTGAAGTGCAATTTTGTGATTAGGCACGATGGCATGCATATACTCAGCTAATGCTGATTTCCCCCAGGGTGCAGAACAGGTAAGTTCATAATGAATGGATGTTGTGCTTTGATTTCAAATGGATGTAAAACCTCACCACACTTGGTAGTTTTATTTTAAAAATGTATTTAATTATTCCAAAATTAACAGGAGAATATTAAAATTGAACTTTAGAAATATGGCATTTAAACATAAGTCAAGGGTGCTAACTGCTTATGAATGTTAATCCCCTTCAAAACATGAAAAAACAAATTTACCTGACATAAATTGGAGGGGGGGTGTCATTGAAAATCTTTAGTATAATTATTTATCTTCTTCCTGATTAATTCCAAAAATGTTGGAATGCAGCTTGGTATTTGTATTGTCACATTCTAGTGTTCCTTATTTTGAAAACTACAATAATTATTCAACTAATTACTGTCGTAGTTGTTTGGTCCTGAGGGTGACTTTGAGAGTGAGGAGAAAAGCTAGGAGGCAATGGTTGGTATATTGTTTAACCATTTTCTTTGGTATTTTAAGAACATACTTTGTGCTTGAGTATGATTTTAAAGAGAACTTATTATTCCACACATTAGATAAATGTGGATCAAACTACCAAATTAGGTGACTGGTACCAAAACCACACATATTTCACTGACTTTCCTAGAACAAGCATTGATCATGATATGGTTAGTCTAGCAGTGGGGAATATAATATGCAATATTCCAAGCTGATTTCAGTTGAGGAAGAAGAGAAAAGAAGGCAGAAATATCTTTCCCCCAAACTGTCTTGAAATCAGATGCACATGATTTTGTTCTAACCTTAGTGGACATTTATGGGACCGGTAAAGTCACTGTCAGCCAAACTTTCTCTGTTTAGGTATGAGAAACTGAGGCTCATGATGGCCAAGTGAGATGTCACTTAGTCATTGCAGCATCCAGCTGCTCCAGCTGTTCTGAGCAGCAGGATGGACCACTCCCTACTACACTGAGCAGCTTCTGCATGCAAATCAGTCTGGAAAGATCCACCCCTGTCCATTAGACCTTTAACAGAAGGCCTGGTCTTTCACTTTCAATTCATTTTACCTTTCTATTTCTTGATTTGAACAACCACAAAAAGCATGAGCCACTTTTATAATACCATAAAGATACCATGTGTAAAACTGTAATTTTAAAAATGGATTTTAATGGTCTGTGAGTACCATATAGAATAAGGAACAGTAAGAAATAACAAAAAGTGCCATGCAGCATGAGAGTAGTTTACTGAAGTGCATTTCTCTGAGTGGCCCACAGCTCATAGGTGTGTGCATTAAATCCCTCTGGGTGGCAGGTGGGTGAACAGGCTGCTTGGTTACTTATCAGCCATGGTTTTAATGCTTTGTTTATTGTCCAAGAATTCAAACAGCACTATCTCTCCAAAAAGAGAATTTTCAGATTTCTAATGTCTTCCAGTTGTACCTGCCCTTTAATGTCCCTCTTTGTGATCCTGCTCAATTTCCTATTTTCAGGTCTGTTTAGGTTCAGTTCATCAACCTTTTCTTAGGAATAATTCTGAACACCTTTCCTGTTCATTTAGGAAGAGTAAAAGCAAAATATTTTTAACTAATATCGAGTATTTGTAAATTGGGTTCTTAGTCTTTCATTTAGGCTTTCCTCTAACATTTTGACTCTTTTCACAGTGAAAAGTTTGTTTACAGGAAGAGAAGAGAGGGTTGCTGTGCCACCACTTGTAAAGCTATGGCCGGAAAGGATAGAGTCTGCAGCTGAACATGCAAGCTGTGTTGCATCTCTGCTTCTCTGACTTTGCCTGGAGTTACCACCATGCTGGTCTGCTTATTACCTCACATGCTTATCATTTACAGATCCAGTCAATTTCTTTTTCAATGTTACTGTTTCTACAGCTTCCGCCACCTTCGAAGACTTCCAGATTCGTCCCCACGCTCTCTTCGTTCATTCCTACAGAGCTCCGGCCTTCTGTGATCACTGTGGAGAGATGCTGTGGGGGCTGGTGCGGCAAGGCCTGAAATGTGAAGGTAATTTGTTTGCTGCCCCCAACAAACTGCATGCATGCTGGAGCATTCTGTTCAGGCTCTGCCTTCCCCAGCAGTGTCTTTGGTTTCTGAGAAGGATTCTCGAAACATTTGGGGGGGTACGTGAATTCTGTTTTGCTCATTTAAAAAAAAAAATTCCAAACTTTGACATATTTGACTGGATCTGGAAACATCTCTTCCTCTATTTCACATGGAAATATTTCTCCCCTATATTTTATTGGATACTTACGACACAGAAAATACAATGTGCATTTTAAGGAAATTGGAACAGCAGGCATTGGAATGAGCAGAGATTAATGGAACCCATGGAGGTCACCCAGCCATTGAACTGGGTACACTGGAACTTATACCTGAGTCCCTATACCAATACCTCAATTGTATCACCCCCTTGAGCTGTATAGTTCAACATACTCCTTGAGCTGCACAATTCAACATGCTACCATGATAGAGCCTTAAGATCTTACCCAATCACCATCCCCATGTTCTTTCAAGTTGGAGAGGATAGAGCTTTTCAAACGTTGGCCAATATAGCCAAGTGTTAGTGATTCAACATGTAAATAAGCTCACCACAACTGTTAGAGACAGTGATCTTGTGGAAACTCTGCCTAACATGTGTTTTATGAAAATTTGTCTGAGCTGCTGTATGGCACATGAGAATTTCTGAGTTGTGGTAGTCAGCCTCATAGGGAATATGAATAGTAGAAATATTGATATTGATACTCCCCTCAGTGGGAAATATGCTTCCAACTATTAATCAGCTACCATGTGGAAAGCAGTGTGTGAAGTATTTTACACATTCCCTTAATAATTCGCCATTATTATTATCTCCATTTTATAGACAGAAGCCGAGGTGAGGTGATTTGTTCAGGTCACACAGACAAGCAACTTGTGGAACCAGAATGCAAACCAGTATAATTTCAAAGTTATAATACAATGCTATTAATTTCTCCTCTGTGTCCACTCATATTTGGACTCAGATCATATTTTGCCTTAGATCACCACTTGGAGATTTTTTGCTAAATCTTTCAAAGCCCAAATTTAGTATATTGCAGACAATTTTAAGAAGTGATAACCAGGGTAGTTTCTGAGCTTGTCTAATAAAATCAGAATCCATAACCCATTTGCAAATTGGGGGAAAATCAGAGAAAGCTCAAAAGAAAATGTGAACTTCCAAATATCAAGAGAAACAGAAGGACTCTTTTTAAAAATTCCTAATTTATAACTAACCGTGGAATAGCTTTCAATTTATGACTGAACAAAATCGATTTTTCAAGGAAAAAGAGTATGATCTCCCTAATATGTGGATGCTAGGGGGAGAATGGGGCATAAGAGGGACTCCAGATGAAGGAAACCTTAGATGAGCAAAGAAGTTGACTTAACTGAAGGTGATGGGGGAAGAGGGGGACACTCAAATGCACATGATGTACTTTCACAAACATATCAAAATCAATCACTAAACTGAACCTGAGAAGGAGGGAGGGGGAGGGAGGGGGGAATAGGGGAGGGGCTAAATGAGAAATGTGTGCATGTATGCCTTTACCAGCTTGTACCTAATAAAGATGTATGATTAAAATGCACCAATTAAAATAAATAAATGAACAAACAAAAAATAATAAAAACAAACAAAAACCCCAAGTCTATTTTTCTTTTTCTTTTTCAGGATGTGGTCTGAATTACCATAAGAGGTGTGCATTTAAAATCCCCAACAATTGCAGTGGTGTAAGGCGGAGAAGGCTCTCAAATGTGTCCCTCACTGGGCTCAGCACCATCCGCACATCTTCTTCTGAGCTCTCTATCAGTGCCCCTGATGAGCCCCTTCTGGTATGGCCTCCTGTTCATCCACTTCCCCATTTACATGAGAAATCTGTGGGACCTTGTGATAACAGTGTCAATCCAAGCTTGTCATGCTGGGAGGGAAGACACAGCCAGGGTGTTAATGACTGTTTCTTCAGGGCCTGTGTTATAGACTGGCCAATGCTTCATCAAGTAGCCAACAGCTTTGAGTTTACTTTTATCTCTGAGTTTAGTGAAATTATAAAATATGTGAGGTTTCATCATGGTCATAGGGCCAGAGCAGCACAAACTAATGTGTTAATGTTGCCAAACATGGTTTGTCAGAATTTGCAAATCAGAGATAAAAGATGTTCTTCTCCACAGATTATTTATTTGTGGCATAGCTGAATGTTTATTTTGGGAGAAAATTTTAAATTTGCTTTCATGAAGATATGGAAGTCTTTCATTGCTTGGCATTACTGGTACACATTTAAGTTTATTGTCAGACACCAATTGACAAATTCTATGAGAAAAATAGCACTTAATACTTTAAACATTTCCATTAGCTCTAAAAGATTTGATGGATATAGCTTAAATATTCTTCTTTAGGAGAGTTAAATTTTGATTTTCCAAGCACTCAAAATAGAATAAAAATTGTGGTAATTATGTAAATTCTTTAAAATAAAAATATGATTCTGAAATAAGCTAGTAGTTTGAGGCTTTACATTTCCCACATTTGCCTCCTTCATCATCCACTGAATATTACAAGAACTCACTATAATCTAGCTATTGTAAAATTAAGAGAAAAAATTAAAAATTGCTAAAACATTGAGATTAAACAAATCTCTCTTGGAGTGAGATGAGCAATGCAAAATTACTGGCAATGGAGAGGCAAAGAGCAATACGTTTTGTTGTTGTTTGTTTGTTTTGCAGTACTAAGGATGGATCCCAGAAGCATTCTACCTCCAAGCTACACTTCCAGCCCTATTTTTTATTCTTTATTTTGAAACAGGGTCTCACTAAGTGGCGGAGGGTCTCACTAAGTAGCTGAGGCTGGCTGCAAACCCGGATCTTCTGGTCTCAGCCTCCCAAGTACTGGGATTACAAGTGTGTGTCACCACGCCCAGCCAAGAGCAATACATTTTAAAGACTTCTGTAAGGAGTTCTGTGAATTACTTTTCTGTTTGAGGAATATTTTATTGTGATCTCATATCCCTTAAATTTTGTTACAGTTATAAACCAGACATATAATAAATGAGTGATCATTTTTAGCAATAGGTAAACTTCATGCTCTTGCTTTTAAAGGGATTTTTTGAGGGAAGTTTCTTGTTCCTTTGATCTTTCTTTAAGTAAACCCAGTGGGGGAAGATGAGTGCTAAATCCCACCAATTACTTGAAGAATATATTATATGTTTCTAACTATTCAAAGTGTATGTATGTTTGTATATTATTTCATAAATTTTGATTAATTGATATAAATATTATTCTTCCTGAAAGGTACCTAAACAACAACAGAAAAAAATTAAATAATTGTCATGTTACCTTCTCAGCTCAGAAGTTCTTTGGTTGAATTTTTGCAAGTAATGACTTTACAAATTAATCTTACTTTCAGGTAGAGTCACTGAGAGTCATAATGTTTATGAGAAGGACATTTTAAAATGAGTTAAAGAAACAAAATTTTAAGTTAATTCTGTCTTATTTTCAGTTTTACCAGGAAAATCTTTTTAAACAATTATCACCTTGGAAGAAATCCAAAGCTCTAAAGTAGTCATTAATTATTAGAATAGGTTAGTATCCAGATAATTAATGCTAAATATTATCTATT
>PVLC010010356.1:23716-43022 GCA_004027655.1 Graphiurus murinus | reverse complement strand
CAAGCGTGCGCCACCAAGCCCAGCTGACTACACTTTGGCAACCTACATTTTTCATTTAATACATTTTGGATATCTTACTATCACGTACATCCTTATTTATTATTTACCCTTTAAAAAGCTGCATAGTACTATGCCATAAAAAGGATTCTAATAGTTACATAAAATTGCATTGAACGAAATTGTGATAGTATATTTAACCTTTCCTCATTGCCCATTCTCAGGCCTCCATTGATGGAGACTTTGTTTCTTAACTTTCAAAACTAAGAGTAATACTAAACTAAAACCAGTGCTGTTTTAACGACATTACCCATAAATAGTCATCCACATATAAAATGATTTCCTCTGGTTAGAGTCCTACTGTTGAAATTATTGACTTAAGACATGAAAAAGCTTAAGCCTCTTGATAAATATTATAAATTTTCTCAAGTCTCTTGATAAATATTGTGCATTTATCAATAAAAAATTTTAAAATTTCTTTGCTTATTCCTTACTTTACATAAAATTCTTGCTCCTGTTCTTCACTGTCACCTTTTAATATGCTAAAATTTAGTTAATTCAACATGTTAGACATGCTTTTATAAAATTTAGTTTGAGTTTAAGAAAGACAACTAGATAGATAGCTGTCGTATGGGTGAGATTTGCTTACAGATTAAATTCATGGTGGTTTCTAGCTTTATTTTCTGTCCTTCGTTAGGCTCTTCAAAACAGTTTGTGACACTAACTGTAAGGCAGTATAACCAGAAATATGAAATTTGTCTCTAGGAACGGCATTAACTACTTTCATTCTGTAGCATTATCTGATGTTGAATGCAGTTTTACTTAGACACCTGTTCAAGTCTGAAGTGTCTTGCAATCTTCAGTGAGATGTGTGCCTTTAGAGTTAAAATTTCATGAAATCTTTGCTCAGAGAATTACTTTTCACCTCAGTTCAATGTTAATTTACTTTACTTGTAAGCAAACAGAATGTAGCAATACTATTTCTATCCTAAGAACATATGCATGTTGTTCCATTAGTAGTAATATTTTCATCAGAATATTGTTGAACAGTACCAAGTGATAACATTTGTAGGCAGTAATCAGAGGCTTGACAGCTTTCCTCACCACTAACATTCTTCCTTCTAGGAGGCGAGAGATGTAAATTGAATGGAACACTTCAGAAAACGATTATTAACTGATGCTAATTCAAACACCAAGTTGAATTACTTGTTTAATAAAAGACAAAGTGATCTTTTGACATTGTCGTATCTTAGTGGCTTTTTCTTAGTACAGGCAACAGTCACAACAGAGAAGGGAATGAAATAGAATTATGCAAAATTTATCTTGCACAAGGAAAATAAGAGTGGTGTGTGGATTTCTTCAACTTCCTGCTATGCACCTAATATTTACCAGTTTCATCTTTCTTTACCAGTTGAGAAGGACAATGTACCTTTCTTCTCTAGCTAAACTCTTCCCTTCTCTTTTAGAAACTCAATTCAAGCTATTGAAAGCTTTTGAAAGATACAGTTTCTGCACTTCTTCCTTTGTTTTATTTTTTAAAGTTAACTTTTACTTTGCTGTCTACCCCTGAGGGCCATTTTCAACCAGGGTTGCATGAGAGAGCTGAGCCCTACAGAAAAGGATTTGAATGACTATTTTCTTCAAATTTCCCAGGGATGGAAGAGTGATAGCATCCTTCATAATATGAAAGAAATAAGTTCAGCCAGGCTTGCAATCCCAGCCCACGCTTGTAATCCCAATACTTGGGAGGCTGAGAGGAGGATCACATGTTTGCGGCCAGCCTCAGCTACTAAGTAAGGCCCTCTGCAGCTTTGTCAGATCGTTTTTCAAAATAAAGAATAAAAAAAAAAATAGGACAGGGGGGTGTAGCTCAGAGGTAGAATGCCCCTGGGTTCAATTGCCAGTACAAAAAAAAAAAAAAAAGAGAGAGATAAGTTCATTCATAACATTTAATGAATGCTTTAGGGCACCAAGGCTTAAATCCCTACTCTCTAATAGTTGAGAATGACCTACCTGCTATTTCTCCCCTCCACTGGGGCAACCAGTTTTAACTCTTTCAACTGATTCTTTTGGTATTGACCTCTCTTGTAGTAAAAATATGCTTGATTTTTCTTTTCTTTCTTTCTTTTTTTTTTTTTTTTGCGGTACTGGGGATTGAATTCAGGGGCATTCTATCTCTGAGCTATACCCCCAGCCCTATTTTTTATTCTTTATTTTGAAATAGGGTCTTCCTAAGTTGCGAGTGCTTTACTAGGTAGCTGAGGCTGCCTATGAACCCGGATCCTCCAGTCTCAGCCTCCCAAATGCTGGGATTACAAGCATGTGCCACCACGCCTGGCTATGCTTGATTTTTCAACTTTGGTATTATATATACTTTTCCAACAGTGGAAGAGGAGGAAGACTGTGGTAGGCAGAATTATGATCCTCTAAAGATCTAACTTCAATCTCTTGAATTTACAAATGTTACTTCACTTAGAAAAAGGGTATAATAAGCAATTAACACTTTTTATTTATTTATTTATTTATTTATTTATTTATTTATTTATTTATTTGCGGTACCGGGGATTGAACTCAGGGGCGTTCTACCTCTGAGCTACACCCCCAGCCCTATTTTTTATTCTTTATTTTGAAACCAGGTCTCGCTAAATTGTGGAGTGCCTTACTAGGTAGCTGAGGCTGGCAGCAAACCCGGATCCTCCGGTCTCAGCCCCCCGAATGCTGGGATTACAAGCGTGCGCCACCATGCCCGGCTCAATTAACACTTTTTAGATGAATAGATTATATTGATTTTCTGGGTGGGCCTTGCTCACCATCACGATGTTCTTACCAGAGAGAAGCAGAGGGAAATTATACAGCAAAAGAAGAGGAGACGCTGTGATCACAGATACACAGACTGTAGTGGTGTGGCCACAAGTCAGGGAATGCCAGCAGTCACCAGAAGCTGAAAGAGGCAAGTTCAGATTCTCTCCTAGAGACTCAGGAAAGAATGGACCCTGCCAACACCTTGACTTCAGTCAAAATGGATGTCAGACATATGCCCTCACAACTGAGAGAATAAACTTCTGTTATTTTAAGACAAAATTTGTGGTAACTTGCTTAGCAGCCCTAAGCTGATCTTTGTATCTTTATGTCTTTCTTCTTAGGTTGGTGAAACACCTTTAAGAAGACTTTCCCAACCTCCTCTCCAAGAGTGAAGAGCTGACTGCTGACTTTTGGAAGTAGAAAGGAAGTAAACTAGAAACCTCAGCCTTCAATAAACACATCTGCACTTAATTCTCATTCATTCTCTCTCTCTCTCTCTCTCTCTCTCTCTCTCTCTCTCTCTCTCTCTCTTTCTTTCTCTCTCTCTCTCTTTTATTGTGAGGCACTCTCAGGTATTTTCACCCATATGTGTTTATGTCTTTAAAAATCTCTTTCCTGAGTGAGGTATGGTAGTACACACCTGTAATCCTAGTACTTGGGAGCTGAGACAGGAGGATCATAGGTTCAAGGCCAGTTTCAGCAACTTGGTAAGACCTTGTTTCAAAACAAAAAATAAAAAAGGGCTGGGGGTATAGCTCATAGGTAGAATGCTTCCAGGTTCAATTACCAATTTCCCTCTCAAAAAAATAAAAAAATCCCTTTCCTGCCATTTTGGTGAAGTTTTAGTAGAGAATGGAAAGAGTGAATGAGTTTAATCTGCCATTCTTCCATCTTTATCCACATATCTCTTCTCCTCATACCACTAAAACTCCTTACAATGAGGTCATCAAAAACATTCTTATTAAGTGGACATGTGTAGCCTATATGTTACTGGCCCTCTATGTGACATTTAATGGAAGTATCCTCTGCAAATGCTCTATCCTTGACTTCAGTGAAATAGAGCGACCTTTTTTCAGTTGTATTGATTAATGATCTGGTGTCTTCCTCTACTTTTTCTCCTGCCACACCTAAAATATCCAGTCAGTCAAGTTCTGTCATTTCTATTTCTTTCTTTTTTGTGTGTGTGGTATTGGGGATTGAACTCAGGGGCATTCTACCTCTGAGCTATACCCCCAGCCCTATTTTTCATTCTTTATTTTGAAACCGAGTCTCACTAAGTTGTGGAGTGCCTCACTAGGTAGCTGAGGCTGGCTGCGAACCCGGATCCTCCGGTCTAAGCCTCCCGAATGCTGGGATTACAAGCATGCTCCACCATGCCCAGCTGTCATTTCTATTTCTAAAAATGTCATGGATCACTCAACATCTCTCCCTCTAATTGCATTATATGTTTCTGGTTTTTCCTAGTCTCTAATATGATTTCAAAACAGCCAGTGTGATATACAATACAAACCTAATCATGTCACTTCTGTGTTTAAAACATTTCAAGATTATCATTGCCCTTAAGCCATTGCTTAAATTCCTTAGCACATGATAAAGGCTCTTTATTATCTGGCCTTTATTTTTATGTTGGCTTCATTTCTTGGTCATTCAAATTATATCCTAGCTATATTGAGCAATCTAATAATAATGTGAATATATCAAATTCGCTTTGGTCATGGCACTCATTTTCATTGTCTGGAATCCACTTCTTGCTTCCTTTTTTGCCCTAATCAACTTTATTAACCAAGCACTCTTTGTTCTTCACTTTCAGCATTCTTTTACTTATGACAGTTTCTCTGTGCTTCCTAAATCAGTTTGTTGATCCTCCCATGTTCTCCACTGGCATCCTGTGCTTACTTTGCCCAGTTGATTTTGTTCTATACTCCCAGATAGGCATGTTCTACTTTTTTTTGAGGGGGGGTGGTAAGACATTACTCATATTTGTTTCATTTATGTCTTTCTAATTGTATGTATGTTTTATGTGGGTAGGACTGGCATTTTCATATAATTCATAGCATTAATGCCAAGTATATTGCTTGACACAAAGCAGGTCTGCTAGTGATTGTTTGCTGTCTTGCACCCAGACTTTCCTTTCCTGCTACTCATTATTTAGCTTATCTGCTCAGTTACATGCTGGGGGAGCTGACCTTTACAGATATCTGAGCTTCCTTGTCTTTTGACTTCTGCTTGGGTTTGGCCAAGGGGAATACAGGAAAATAGAAAAAAAACAGGACATTTATTCTCTACCTCTATGTTAGTGTCTCTGTGAGCAAAATATATAACAAAAACAACTTAGAAGAGGAAAAGTTTATTTTGGCTTATGATTTCAGAAGTTTGAGTCCATTGCTCTGGGCCTGGGGTGAGGCAGAACACCATGGTGGAAGGGCATGGTCACGAGAGAGGAAAGCTACTCCACTCACGGCAGCAAGGAAGGAGAGAGAAAGAGACAGAGAGAGAGAAAGAAAAAGGGCCAGGGACAGATATAGTCCCCAAGGCCACACCTCCAGTGATCTGCCTCCAGCCATGCCCTGTCAGCCTATAGTTTCCACTGTATCTCAGTAGTCCATTCAAATTATTAATCTATCAAGTAGATTAATCCACTGATGGTGTCAGAGCCCTCATGGTCAAGTCTTTTCACATCTGAACATTGCTGCATTGCCTAACACATGAGCTTTGGGGGACACACCAGATCCAAACCATAGCATTCCCCTACATTTGCTGCCTTACTGAAGGTACAGTTATCTTTGGTTGGCCTCTCCACATTCATGTTGCACCCTCCTCCATCCTCTTCTATGCCTTGCAAGGATGCTTTGTATGGACTACATCTATGGGTTCCCTTGAACTCTTGCTTTTGGTTGGGTTCAGCTAAATATTTTCCTTAGGGATAGTATAAACATCAGTGTGGTCTTAAATTACAAATTCAGCTTTAGTGTTATGTAATTTAAAGAGGTATTGTTGCCTTTATGATGTTTCTCATTCCAATTGGAAAATCAAGGACAGTAGGGAAAGCATGATATAATTCTTTTTAAATATATTGCAGTATGTGGTATCAATAGTGGACACTCAATAAGTGTTTTTGATTGATGAGGGATGGAAGGACAGATGTGACCCAAGAGTTTGCTTACTAACACAAATGGTCCCTTTCGGGTGATGAAATCACAGTAAATGGAAGAAGAAAAAAAAAACAAAACTTTGGTTTGTAACATCATATGTTTTTGATTGTTTTGGTATTTCCATTTTTGGATGAAATTCTCACTTGTGTGAATTTATGAAAGGCAAATTATGAGTTCCAGTGTTTTTTCTCAAGCTACTCACTGAGTTTTCTATTCTACCTTCCCAAATGATTCAATTCTGTTATAAATGTTATACACAACTCTGTGTTTACACAAGGAATGCAATGAAAGAGAAGAGTTGGGATTTGAGGTTTTTGCATCATAAGCATCTCTTATATTGCCTCCTGCATATACTCACTGTAAAATTATGCTCAGCAGGCAACCTGCCTTCACAGCAATCTGAGCAACTTGGATTAAAAAATACTAGAAGGTGAAAGAGCCAAATGAAACTCTTCCATTTGCAAAGGGCCAATTAGAAGCTATATAGATTGAGATGTGATAAAATTCTCAAAATGAAGATCATGAAGGCATCAACATTTTCAAATACTCACAATATAAAGCTAACACATTAGGTCCATTAATTCAACCTATTGCATTATATGCCTACTGTATTTTAAGGACTGTCATAGGTACTTAGGGATATAACACCAAATATAATAAAAATCTCTGACCTCATGTAGTTTGAATCTAATGGAGTAGAAGAAAGGCATACAATATTCCAATAAGTAAATTAAAAATATAGTACATCAGATGGAGATGAGTATCAGAGAAATAATCAGGGAAGAGGATAAAAAGTGACAGAATCCTGTGGGCAAAGGAGGTCTGGTGTGCAATTTAAATTGGTAATTTGTGAATAAATACTAAAGTATTAGAGGATGTATCATACACATGTTTGGGAGAAGAATGTTCTGCAAAGGAAATGGTGAGTGCAAAGGTTCTAGGCAGCAGTGTACCCAGTACATTCAAGGGACTGTGAGGAAACCAGTTGAAATTAGATAAATAGATAGGTAGATAAATAGATAGATAGATAGAGCTATAAGACAGAAGATCAGAGAAAACAATGGAAAACAAAGCAGCCAGGGATCTTAAAGGCCATTGCCAGGACTTTTGGCTTTTATGCCTATGGGCTCCTGTCTTGAAAATAAGCTGTGGTAGGACAAAGGTGGAAGCAATAAAACCAGTTATGAGGCTACTATTGTAATCCAAGTGTGAGGTTACAATGGCTAAGAAGTGAACAGTGGAGGTGGTGAGATGTAGTCAGATCCTGGACATATCATAAAGGCAACATACCTAGAGGATTTGCTGATGGTTTGGGTGTCATTTTTGAAAAAAAAAGAGAGAGATCAAAATTTTAACTTGAGTGGTTGGAAGTTTGGAGTTATTAACTGAGATGAAAAAAAATCTGTGAAGTGGTACTGGGTTACAAAGGGAAGATGTCTCAGTGGACGTGATGGGTAGGAGACATAGAACCTGGAATGAAGGGAGAGACCTGGGGTAGGTTACACATTTGGAAGTTTTCTACATGTAGGTGGTACTTAAAGTGATCAGATTGGGTGTATTCAACAGAAAAAATTCCCAGGCCCAGTGCTGCTGTATTTCCTCATGGTGGTGGTACAACTTGGTTGATTTGGGGAGTTTTTACATACTTGAAGTTTGTCTAATACTACTAAACACCAGTATCTTCTCTACTTTTAGCTTCCAGTTTCCCTGTGTTCATTATGGGTGTGTTTGTTGCCAAATGGGGCTCCCACTGGCCCTCTAGCCTCAAGCCCACTAGCCAACAGTATTCACACTTTGATGTGGTTCAAAACAAAACAAAGCAGAGTTGAAAACATCCAATTCCATGATATATTGGTAAATAATGGAGTTTACGGAAAGATTTGTAGTTTGGCAGATAAGAAAGTTGATATCACACACAGATAAATGTGATAAAAATTTCCATCTTGATCCTTGCCTCTCAAATTTCCTCTTATGCTATCAGCTATCATATCACCATCCTTTTCTCCAACCTGCCTGACTAACCCTCCTTACTACCCAAACAATTAATTTCTGGTTTGGACTTGTTTGCTGCCATGGTTTGAATATGAGTTGTCCCCACCAAAGTCATGCTGGAGCTTGGTCCCCAGTGCATCAGTGGTGGGCAGCGGGTCCTAGTGGGAGGTGTTTGGGCCATGAGGGTGGAGCCCTTGGGAAGAGATTAATGCCTTCCTCACACGAGTGAGTTCTTGCTCTCATGGGCTGGATGAGATACTTCAAAAGCAGGTGTGATGGTGCAAGTCCACTCCATGCCTTTTGAATCTTCTATACTTGCCACTTGCCCTTTCACGTTCCACCAGGAGTTGAAGCAGCACAAGGTCTATACCAGAAGTCAGGCAGATTCTGGCACCTGCTCTTTCTGGACTTCCTAGTCTTTAGAGCTGTGAGCTGCTTTTTTTTTTTCTTTTTAAATTCTTAGCTGTGAGTTTATTGTGTTCTTTGTATATTCTAGATATTAGTCCTCTATCGGAGGAGTAGCTGGCAAAAATTTTCCCCCATTCTGTGGACTCTGTTGAGGTTCTTGATAGTTTCCTTTGCTGCACAGAAGCTCTTCTATTTCATGTAATCCCTGTGTATCTACTCAAAAGAATGGAAAACAAACTATCAGACCAATGCATGTGCATCTATATTTATAGCTGCACGATTCACAATTGCCAAACTATGGAACCAGCCAAGATGTCCATCAACAGATGAATGGATTACAAAACTATGGGATATGTACACAATGGATTTTACTCAGCCATAAAGAAGAACAAAATGATGTCATTTGCAGGGAAATGGATGGAACTGGAAAACATTATGCTAAGTGAGATTAGCCACAAAAAGTAAAAAATCATATGCTCTCCCTAATATGTGGAAGTTAGGGAGAAAGTGGGTCATAAGAAGGACTCTACATGAAGAAGGAGAAACTTTAGATGAGCAAAGAAGGTGACTTAACTGAAGTTGTCCTTTCAGGTAGGAGGGAACACACGAATGCACATGATGTACTTTCACAATCATATCAAAATCAATGATTAAACTGAGCTTGAGAAGGAGGGCAGGGGAGGGAATGGGGCGGGAATTGAGAATAGGGCGGGAATTGGGGAAGGTTTAAATAAGAGATGTGTGCGTGTATGCTTTTAGCAGCTTGTACCCAACCAAGATATATGATTACAATGAATTAATAAAAAAAAAAAAAAGAAAAATATTCTACTGGGGATTGAACCCAGAGGGAGTCTGGGGCAGTCTACCTCTAAGCTACTGGGGATTGAACCCAGAGGCAGTCTGGAGCAGTCTACCTCTAAGTTACACTCCCAATTGTGTGTGTGTGTGTGTGTGTGTGTGTGTGTGTGTGTGTGTGTGTGTGTTACTGGGTATTGAACCCAGAGATATTCTACTTCAGAGCTACAACCCCAGCTCTTTTTATTTTTTTGTTTTGAAATAGAGTCTTGCTAGTTGCTGAGTCTTGCTATGTTGCTGAGGCTGTTTGCAAACCTGTGACCCTACTGTCTCAGTCTCCCAAGTACTCTAGTTTTTATTTTGAAACAGGTTCTTGCTAAGTTGCTGAGGATGGCCTTGAACCTACAATCCTTCTGTGTCAGCCTCCCAAGTATTGAGATTACAGGCATGCCCCACTGTGCCCAGCTTACACCTCTATTCTTTATAGATCACTTAGTCTCAGGTATTCTGTTAGAACCCCAGAAAATGGACCAGATATATACCCTCTATCCTTCACAAAACAAACCTCTCCCTACATTTAACCAAATCTTCTTTTCTCACAAAGCTGCAATAACCTTTTACTGAAATTTGTTTGTCCTTTCAGTGACTAGCCATCTACAGCAAAGCACTTATCCAAATATCCACCCAACAAAACAGGTCTCTTTAAGAAAGAGAAACAGAGACACAAAGAGACAGAGAAAGAGGAAGAGAGACTGAGTGTTGAAGAAAAGACTTTCCAGATCAATACACATTTGTTCTCAAGTTTGGATAAGGACTACAACGTAGGCTGAAAATGTATTATTTTTATTTGGTCATGATTTGCATAAAGAGCAATAGAAAATGCCAAGAAATTTTTGATCCTTCTTCACAATCTTTTTACTCATCTTTACCATCTGATTACTTATTCATGTTAATATAATTATTTTCAAACTCTTTTCCCCTGCCATATAAATCTGCATCATTGGGTAATTGGATATAACCTGTATTTTTTAAAAAATTTAACTTCTTTTCAAATACCAGTCTTTTCCACTCATTTGAATACTGTGCTGTGCTGTCCAAATCCCCTGTCCTTGACTGAGGGACTGATACCCTCAGTGGACAGAGAGTGCTGTCCTCTGCTGATGAGAGCCTCCTTGCCCAAATTCACTCTCCATTCTCTGGAGAGCCTGCACCCAAGTGGTGGAACTAAGGATAGAAATGGCTCCGGTCCCTCACCCCAAGTTGGCTGGGCCATCCTATGGGGGTGAGCAAGGCCTTGCTGCAGCCATATTGCACCCAGCTTCTCCCTTTCCCAGTTCTGCTGCCTTCCTATCTCCTGCAGGTGTTGGTCCTCAGAGCTCTGCTTTGTAAGCTTCCTGCAAACCTGTGTCCACCTCAGAGTACTCTCTGGGGAAACTAAATGCAAATACCTTAGTTGTCATCTTTTTCTAGAATATTCTAGAATATTTGAAATTGGATAGTTTTTCTCATATTTGTTCTTGAGTTGCTCAGCCCTCAGGCATTGCCCCTCTTTGGACACTGCTCTCTATCACACTCACTTTGCTGTTGATCATTTCCTGGAATTCTGTGATATGTCAGAATTATTGGAGCATTGCAGACAACTGAAGCGATGGTGGCTAAACATGACTGAACCCATAGCGTGAAGGACAGAAGCACCAATGTTAGACCTCTCTCTCTCTCTTTGAGGGGCCTTCATGAACACATCTCAGGCCTTTATCATGTTCTTCATTTGCAAATCCCCCCTCACCCAGAAGAATCTCTTTTTCCAAACTTTCAAAATATACCTCTTTCTTTTTTTTTTTAGAAAAATCTTACCCTCAATCTATAAGCTCTCTATAGTCATCCCCCTCATTTTATCCCAGGTGATGTTAATATAATGCCTAACATCTGGGTGTCAACTGGACAGTGTCTTGTGGGCTCTGGCACTTCAAAGAAGTCCTATGTGCCGCTCTAGTCATCAGGACAATGTACAGAGATTTCTCCTCAGTTTCTCCAGTTATTCAGTGATTCACTATTAAACCATGCCAGAGTCAGTATAATTGAACTCTGAGCTCTTCAATACCATCTCTACTAGGTATAAAAGCTTAAACTGTGCAAAGCTGTTCAGGGTGGCCCTGCAGTATTTCCACGATCACCCCTTCCCAATTCCACTTTCACATGATACTTCCAATTCTTGAGTTGTGTGTTGACTTATTTCTGGTTTTAGCTTTATTTTGTCTTCTAATTCAGTTACCGTTTGTCCATCTTGTCTTCCAGACTCTAAAATTGTGATGTCATCTTCTTTTCCATTCTTTTTTTATGGATTAATGCTTTAAATAAATATCTTTGGCTTGGCATGGAGGCTGAGGCAGGAAGATTGCAAGTTTGAGGCCACCTTGGGAATTTAGTGAGACTCCATCTCAAAATAAAAAGGGTTTGGAATGTAGCTAATTGATAGAGCACCCCTGAGTTCAATGTTCAGTATCCCCCCAAAAAACAAAGAAAAGAAGAAAGAAAAAAAAGAAATATCTTTATTGTCATTTCAATGGGGTCCTAGGAGGGCAGAAATGTATATATGTTCCATCTACTATGTTTAACTCAAAGTTCCGAATAGAGTATTACACAGGTAAATTTTTTATTTATAGACCCCAAATTTATAAAAGTTGTAGAAAAGTCATAATTATAAAATACAGAAAATAATCTACAAGAGTATTCTTCTATAGCATTAATATTTTGTCTGCAGTTGAGGTAAGTCAGTTTGAAATAGGAGTAAAGAGGATTTCCTATAAGCCCATATGAAATATATTAAAATAGCAGTTTTCAATATAAGGATTTTAATACAGCCTATCAGCTGTCCTATAATTCTCTAGTCCTTTCTGGGCAAATAGCTACTTTATGCTTTTAAAAATTCTAAGTGAGAAAAACAAGCAGGAAAGAATATTTCCCCCAATAAGCTTTTTCTTAAAATTAATATATGTCTTCTGTGTCCTATTTTTTTTTTTAACCCCAGCCTCTGTCGGGTTATGAAGTAACATATTTTTAAAATCATGGATGCACTTTATATTTAAAGATGATAAAATGTGCCTTTCCTATCAGCCAAAGAGTTAGGGAAAGAAGCACTTCATTCTTGAGTACTAAATGGACAAATTTGAACAATGAATAGGGCAGTAGAGAGAAAAAGATGCATATTTTACAGATATGTTACAAATCTAAAATGCTTTCTAAGAGCACTGAAGTATGCAATCTTTATGAGGAAATGCCCTGAAAAATGTAGTCATTGCATTTTATTTTTCAAGGGTTTTCAGCTGACAATAGAAATTTTTTGTGCAAGAACAAAGGATCAGCCAAGTGTGGTGGCTCATACCTGTAATGCTAGTACTTGGGAAGCTGAGACAGAAGAATCATAGGTTCAAGGCCAGCCTCAGAAACTTAGTGAGACCCTATTTAAAAAAAGAAAAGAAAAGAAAAATAGTCCCGGGGGTGTAGCTCAGAAGTAAAATGTCCCTAGGTTCAATCCCTGGTAGCACACACAGACACACATACACACACACACACACAGAATAAAAAATTAAAGTCTGTTTTTGATAGTACTGGGGATGTACAATACCCTGGATTCATTCATTGAAAGCCAGTATTTTTAAGGTATAAAAATAAATTCATCCACAAGAGGTACCTTTTTTATAATTTTATTTTTAATTGGTGCATTATAATCATACATCTTTGTTAAGTACAAGCTGATAAAGGCATACATGCACACATTTCTCATTTAACCCTTC
This sequence comes from Graphiurus murinus, assembly GCA_004027655.1. NCBI lineage: Eukaryota > Metazoa > Chordata > Mammalia > Rodentia > Gliridae > Graphiurus > Graphiurus murinus. Next base: position 30,082 of record PVLC010010356.1, on the reverse strand, counting down.
CCCAATTCCTACCCCACTCCTTCGATGTCCCTCCTTCTCAGGTTCAGTTTAGTGATTGACTTTGATACGTTTGTGAAAGTACATCATGTGCATTAGGGTGTTCCCCCATCACTTTCCGTTAAGTCAACTTTGCTCACCTAAAGTTTCTCCTTCTTCATCGGGAGTCCCTCTTATGCCCCATTTTCTCCCTAGCTTCCGCATATTAGGGAGAGTATACAATCTCACTTAACATAATGTTTTCCAGTTCCATCCATTTTCCTGCAAATAACATGATTTTGTTCTTCTTTATGGCTGAAGGTGTACCATGTTGACACTATCTTTAAAACAGTCAAGTAAAAATAACAACACCAAAGGAGTAATAAGAAAACCTACAGTACCAAACTGGCATAATTAGTCTTTTCCTTATTGCATTAGGGGATTAATCTCCATTTGCTGAGTCACTTGTATTTTGCTCATTACTTTTGCGATCAATAAAGACTACGTTTATTTATTATTTTTTACTTTAAAAAGCAATAAGCTACTTGTTTTAGTTGTGTAATGGTGTTGACACGAATCACCATGCTCATGAAGTAACCGAACCACTCTTTATATAGAGTGGTTAGTGTCAAACCTGAATTTTCCTATTTCTTCTTGCACTTCATTATGGCCTTCGATGATCTATTCCAAATATGTCTCTATGTCACATATTATATCTAAAGACTCCATTTCCAGGCAACTTGCTACTTGTCATGTCAATACTATTATTATCGTGTTAGATGCAGCCATTGATGACATTTCTTAAGCACATAAATGTGCATCTTAAGTTGAAACACAGAGGAACACTGATTCTTCTCTTGCAGTGAGACAAAAGCTTGGAGGATACCTTGAATCAAGCTGGGTACAGAAATCCAGGGCTCTTGGGAAACCTTGGAATTCTTGGACTTGCTGTGCCCCTTGATGTGTCTTCAAGCAGTTCTTTGGTTTTACTCTGGTAATGGTGATAGAGCTACCTGGCAGCTAGAACCTGAGCATGTTGTGGTAGGTTGACTTAAAATCTCATTCTTATTACAGATGATGTTATCCTATGCTACAGTCAAAGCAAGAAGAAGGATGGCACAATTAAAAAGGGTAAAGAGGATTTGAGTGGCTACTTCCAGACGCATAGACAGAAGGGTTAAAGGAGTCAACAAATAATACAGAAGTGCTCAGGAGCCAGCTACTCCTGCTATTCTTGCAGCAATAGTAGCACGTCCTTCATATCCCTAGCTCTGAAGTGTTGGGGAGTGAGATCAATTTAGCAGAGCCTTGTGTGAGCTTGTAGTTATGAGAGCTTCAGGCTGAGCAGGAACACACTCACCACAAGGCTATGGCCCAGCAGGCAGAACTGTGGGTGGGGGTTCTAAAAGATATGGTGTAGCTGGGCATAGTGGTGTACACTTGTAATCCCAGTACTTGGGAGGTTGAGACAGGAGGATCACAGGTTCGAGGCCAGCCTCATCAACTTAGCAAGGTCCTCAGCAACTTAGTGAGACCCTGTTTCAAAATAAAAAGTTCTGAAGGTATAGCTCAGGGGTAGAATGTTCCTGGGTTCAAACCCTATTACCACATACCACACAGAAGATAGGATGTGACCTCTTTCTCTGACCCTCCCTCTGGTCACACCCACCAGAAGCACAATAACAAGGAAGCCCAGGTGATGCAGTGGCCAGCCCTGTGGGCACAGAACCAGGCTGAGAAGAGAATGGACCTGGAGGGGATGGATGAAATACTCTCTTTAAACTGAAAGTGTGACCTGATTATTATGATACTGAAGTTACATTGAAATTAAACTGAAACTATGACCTGGTTCCTAGTTACCAATTACACAAAGTTACAAATGATGAAGGGCTGAGCATAAATGAACAGTTACTGTTGGAATCCAAAATGAAGTGACACATTTAATAATGTGCTCATTCATTTCTCTCTCTCTCTCTCTCTCTCTCTCTCTCTCTCTCTCTCTCTCTTTCTCTCTCTCTCTCTTGTGTTACTGGGCATTGAACTCAGGGACATTCTACCTCTGATCTATACCCCCAGCCCTATTTTATTTTAAAATAGGGTCTTGATAAGTTTCTGAGAGTTTCTGAGGCTGGCCTCCAACCCAAGATTCTGTTGTCTCAGCTTCCCAAGTACTAGGATTACAGGCATGCACCACCATGCTCAGCTTGTGTTCATTTCTTTATCCATTCAGTTATCTATTTATCTATTCAAGGTAAGTGGCTTACCATAAAATGTTTATCATATTCAAAGTCTAGCTTATTTTTTAATTTGTCAAACACTTTTTCCTTGTTAGTATATCAGGAGGCCAGGATTAGAAGCCAGGGATTAAAGAGATATATAACATTTTATATGATAAACTAATGTGATAATTAAGTTCTACCTGTATATGCAGACACACCTGGGCACTTCTTTTTTCTGTTGAAGAGCTTAAGAAAGAAGAGAAATAAGAAATAGCCTGTTGGAGCAACAGATGGAGAGAGGACAGTGTTGGGTTATGTAAGTAGAGAAAGAGGAGAATCAATGACCTGGAGAAGCTGGTAGCAGCTTACTTAGTCCACACTTAGTCCCTAAAAATAGTTCTATAGCAACAGCAGCAGGCTTATCCTCCCCCAGGGGAGCAAATTAATGGAAATTTATTTGTACTGCAATATAATCGCTATGAGATTCATTCTTATTCCAGGGAATGTAGAACAAAGTGAAAGAACCAATGGGATGGAAATAAAGGAAAGGTGAAAAAGTAAGGTGCGAGTTTCAAAAATAAATGTATTAGTTGATCCCATGTGCCTTTCATGGAATCGTAGAAATTTGGACATTAATTCTGTACATTCTTGTCAACTCCTTCTAATTCACTCTGGAGTGGTACAGAAAGTGACTGCCTTGGCACTAATGTCACATCTGGACTATAGAGATGGACAGACCCAGAAATAATCCAGTCCACCATTTACCAGCTCTGTGACCTGAGGCAAGTTGCCAAATCCCTTGGAGACTCAGTTTCCGTGTCGTTGAGAATGCTGTATTTCTCCCAAGGTTAACATTGGCACTGCATGTACAGAAAAATGCCCAACTTTTATTGTCTCCTGTTAATTGATGTGATGATGATTATGACAACACTAGTGACCAGTTTAGGATGGTATTTCTGATTCTTGTTGCTTAAAAGCCATACTACTACTAAATTTCAGATATGATAAAATGGAATCATTTGACAGTGAGTCACAAGGATGTATTATAAGCAAAACTTATCACTAAATTAAGATTTAAGAAAATACTTCAGTGTAGATACCTGCAAGTTAAGAAAGATTTGGTGTGAGTTTAGTTTTGACCATGAATCCCTCCTAACTAAGGAGAACTAGTTTCCTAGGCCGAAAGGCCAAAGATCCACAGCTTGCTTAATTTCTTTGGTCTCCTTGGTCTTGGTCCCCTTGGATAAATGTAATCTGTCTCCCATTATCTGTATTTGCCTTCTTGGCCTCAGTCCCTGAGAATGTCTTTTTTTTAAATGTGGTTATAGATATTGCAAAGGATATATGGATTGCAAGTAATCAAGTTTACTGAATATGTGCATTACTAGGACTTGCTGACTTAGTGCTAAAGTATTATGAGCTTCCTTTGTTTCACTCATATTTCTCTATATTATATCTTTTGTCTTCTGCATTCAAAACTAGGGAATAGGACTTTTTGCTGCTACTTCAGCACACTGGTTAGGAGCTGGGCCCTAGAGTCAGACTTGCCTATGTCTGAATTAGGCTCCATTACTCATTTATTAGCTGTGGGATTTTAGCAGTAATTAACCTGACTCTCAATTTCTTCTTCCTTGATTGTGGCAATTATTAGTACCTAGGTTGCAGGCTGTTGTAAAAGTTAAATAGAATAATCTACGTACTAGCACCTAGCCAAATGCTTAGTGTATAGGAAACCCTTATAATTATTATTATAATAGTGTCAGTGCTACTAAAGCTTCTCCCCTCTGTTGAAGTCAGGCATGGCCAAGTGACTTGCTTTGACTTACGAAAGAGAGAGGAGTTGATATATGCAACTTTCAAATGGAAGCTTGTGGAACCACAGCACATGTGCACCGTAGCTTTGTTCTCTCTGCCTTGAGGCTGCAACTTCTATGTATCCAGGCTCTGGAATAGAGACATCATGGAGGAGACTGGTCAAGGATCAGTTTCTTGAGGATGAAATAAACCTTTCAAATTGGAGGGAAAGGTGCTTATAATAACTTAGACCAAATACCTTCCGTATGCCCTCAGAGTTCATTACGGAACTGTTACTTGTTCATCTCGTTCTCTCTCTGTCTCTCTCTCTCTCTCTCTCTCTCTCTCTCTCTCTCTCTCTCTCTCCCTCTTCCCTGAGCCATATCCACAGCTTCTGGTCATATTTACTTTTCAAGGAGAGAAACATATGCAAAGAAATAATACTAAAGTTTATTATTTATACAGTTAAAGAATTGACTTTGAACAATACTACCCTTAAGAGAAGTGCATGTTACTTTCTACTTTGTTTCATTGTCCTCTTCATGAATACCCTATTCAAATAGCATGGCACTTTTTGGAAATTTAGCTAGCAGTTCTTAATGTTTCCTCTTTCAAGATTTATCTATCAATTCTACAGACAATTTAGAAACTGTTTATTGCTGCTCTTTAAATTAGAAGGAATAATTACTTTTTTATTTTATATACTGGGGCTTGAATCCAAAGGCATTCTACCTCCATTATACCTGCAGCCCCTTTTATTTTGAAACAGTCTCACTAAGATGCTAAGGGGTTTACTAAATTGGTGATGCTGGCCTCAAATCTGTGATCCTTTTGTCTTAGCCTCCAAAATATTATGATTACAGGTGTGTATCACCATGCCCAGCTTGCTTATTTATTTTAAGCATAAGTCCACATTACCATGAATTAATGTAAAAAAAAAAACACAATGACATAATGGGAATTGATTTGCTTACTTTCGTACAATAGTATTGTTTTCTAAGTGTTCTAAATTACATATAAATAAAAATAGTAATTTATAAATCACTAGTAGAGCTCATTATATATTAAACTTTGGGAATTAAAAATTTTTAAACTATTTCTTCATAAAACTTAAGAAAAACTCCCACTACTTTTCTTACGTACATAACAAAATATTATTAAAGATATGAATGACCAAAACTATTGTAAAAAATTTTTTGCTAATGATTCCTGTCAAAATTAATCTTTTTCCTTTTTTTTTTTTTGGTACTGGGGATTGAACTCAGGGGCATTCTATCTCCGAGCTATACCCCCAGCCCTATTTTTTTATTCTTTATTTTGAAACCGGGTCTCACTAAGTTGCGGAATGCCTCACTAGGTAGCTGAGGCTGGCCGCGAACCCAGATCCTCCGGTCTCAGCCTCCCGAATGCTGGGATTACAAGTGTGCGCCACCACACCCGGCTCTTTTTTCTAAATTTGAATTTTTAAAGATGATTTTAAAGATGCCTGAGATGACAGGAGCCACAAAGACTTCTACAAGAGAACGTATTCCTTTATATTGTAGGCAATTACATGTGTCTTCAGAGAAGGAAGATGCTTTCCAGTGTTTGTAATGTTCAGAGATAACAACTCCAAAGTCCACAGAAGAAGGTTTAGAATGGGGTAGCAGAAAAGGAGGGTTATAGCAGAAAACTGTCTTTACATACTAATAAAAAAATAGCAAACATATTAGAAAATCTAGAATTCTTCATTTTGCCTCAGAAGATGGAAATAAGTTTTAGAGGAAGACAGGAGGCATACATTTCTTTAAAAAACAAACAAACAAACAAAAATCAAAACAATAACAACAACAAAACACTTAGCCAGAAAAGACATTGTAGGCAGGGTCGCACAGGGAAGGGATGATGATGTAGAAGGTGTGAGTTGATCAGATGGAGTTCCTAGTTCTAGAGTAACTAGGAACTAACTTTCTTTCCAGGTAGCATTGATGATTTGACACAGCTGTGGCCAGTGAGAACTATGCAGGAGTCTGGTTCTTCTGAGAAAACCTTTGTTTTCTTGATACATATGCTAACTCTTCTATCTCCTCTTTCTCCTTATCTTTTCCTACTGTCTAGAAAGTAAATTTGATGGCTGGCACTGGAAGTGCCATTTTCTAACAATAAGAAAAAGGCTACAGAGCCGGGCGTGGTGGCGCAGGCTTGTAATCCCAGCATTCGGGAGGCTGAGACCGGAGGATCCGGGTTCGCGGCCAGCCTCAGCTACCTAGTGAGGCACTCCGCAACTTAGTGAGACTCGGTTTCAAAATAAAGAATAAAAAAAATAGGGCTGGGGGTATAGCTCGGAGGTAGAATGCCCCTGAGTTCAATCCCCAGTACCGCCAAAGATCGGAAGAGC